>CM070508.1:58339777-58561313 GCA_036346375.1 Guadua angustifolia
TATCACAAATATCTTGTGCAGGAAGAAGAGCATAACAGGCCATATTATCAGTGTCACGATATCTAGCAGGTAATTAAATATTTCTTTTTGGTCTATCTCGAGCAATACAATGATTATTAGTACTAGGAGATGCAGAAACTAGTTGTGACGAAGGACCACTAGGTGTTGAAATTGGTTGTGAAGAAGAACCACTAATAGAATTATTATCAATGGTAGGTAAAACTATTTCAAATTTTGCATTTCTTTCAGTAGCTTCAGAAGTTTTAGATTCATTTGTGGATGAATAACCATCACTGTCACTACCAGGTGAAAGTAAAGCATCTTCATGAAAAGTAACATCACAACTAATGATTAGTTTGCAAGAATCAGAACACCATAAACGATATGCTTTGACACCAGACTCATGTCCAACAAATATGCATTTTCTTGCTCTAGGCTCTAATTTTTCATCATTGACATGAGCATAAGCAGGATAACAAAAAATTCTCAAATTAGAGTAATCAACTGGTTTACCTGACCAAACCTCTTCTGGAATTTTAAAATCAATGGTTGAATTTGGAGAGCGATTAATCAAATAAAAGGCTGTAGAAACGGTCTCAGCCCATAAAGCACGCTTATTCCATAGACCTGCATTTGAAAGCATGCAACATGCTCATTTCAAAAGAGTGTGATTCATATGTTCTGCCACACCATTTTGCTGAGGTTTACTTGGAACAGTCAAATGTCTTGCAACACCATGATTAGCACAAAAATGATCAAACTCAGCACTACAAAATTCTAATCCATTGTCAGTTCTAAGTTTCTTGATTTTTCTGCCAGTTTGATTTTCAATCAAAACTTTTCACTTCTTGAAAACTGAAAAAGCTTCATGCTTATGTTTCAGGAAATAAACCCAAACTTTGCAAGAAAAATCATCAATGAAGGTAATCATGTACTCATAACCTCCAATAGAAAGAAATCTAGAATGACTCCAAAGATCAGAATGAACATAATCAAGAATTCCTTTAGTCTGATGAGTTGACATAGAAAAACTGACTCTCTATTGTTTGCCAAAAACACAATGTTCACAGAAATCAAGTTTGCTAATGTCATGTAAAAGTCCTTTCTTGCATAAAAGGTGCATACCTTTCTCACTCATATGACCCAAGCGCATATACCAAAGCTTGGTGATGTGAGGATTTGATGCAATTGTAGGAACAGCTGCAAAACCTGTAACTGTAGAACCTTGCAAGTAATAAAAACTGTTGATTCTATTGGCTTTCATAATGGTAAGGTTGCCTTTAGAAATCTTAAGAACACCATTTTAACCGGTATTTTTATAATCCAAAGATTCTATGGTGCCCAAAGAGATAAGATTTATTTTCATTCTGGGAACATGGTGAACATTTGAAAGAGTCCTAACAGTACCATCATGGGTTTTGATTTGAATAGAACCGATGCCAACAATTTCAAGTGGAGACTCATCAACAATCACATCTTCACCACTACTAATATAATTATATGTAGAAAACCACTCTTTATATGGACAAATATGAAAAGTGCAAGTTGAATCAATAGTCCATGCAGTTTGATTATTCAAGTTGGAAGTGATAATTAGAGCCTCTCCATCAGATTCATTTTCAACAAGACTAGCCTCAGTAGGTTTATCAGGATGTGTCTTTTTATCTTTATCAGCCCTATTTTTCAACTTGTAACATTGAACAATAATATGACCATGTGTCTTGCAATAATGGTAAAAATTGTTGGGTTTACGTCCTCTTGACTTAGATCTAGACTGTGATCTATAAGAATTGCCTTTATGTGGAGTTCTACCTCTAACCATTAACTCCTTAGTTTTAACTTCTGAATGAGAATCAATATCAAATTTCTCCTTAGACAATAGATTTGATTTAACATTCTCAAAGCTAAGAGTATCATGATTGCCATAAAAGCATAATTTCCTTAAAATGCTTAAAGGTAGCAGGCAAAGAGACGACCAATAGAATAGCCTTATCTTCATCATCAATTTTCACCTGTAATTTCTCAAGATCAATTATGAGTGAATTAAACTCATTAAGATGAGACTAAATAGAGGTACTTTTTGCCATGTGAATTATGTACAGACGCCCTTTAAGGTGCAATTTGTTGGCGAGACTTTTCTTCATGTACAAGTCTTCCAATTTCTACCAAAGTTTTGCGGCGGTAGTCTCATGAATGACTTCACGCAGAATATCTGTAGATAAACTGAGCTGTATGGCGGAGAGGACTTTCTGGTCAAGTTCTTCCCATTGTTCATTTGTCATTGTCACCGGTTTAGCTGAAAGTGCCTTTCTGATACCCACCTTTGTGAAATGGCTTTCATTTAAACCTTACATATCGAAAAACTGATTTTGCCATCGAACTTCTTAATGTCAAATTTAGTAGATGACATGGTGGAGAATAAAATTGTAGATCAAAAATATAATAGGTTCTGGAAAAAAAAACTTCCTGGTGCGCTCTATGTGCATCTAGCAATTTTCTGCTGGCTCTGCTACTCCTTGGTGCGCGTAGCAATTTTATGCTGAAATAGAAGCTGGAGTCACTGAAGTCTCAGGAAGCCGAAGCCAATCTCAAAAATCAAGAAGCCGACTGCTTTGTAGCTTTGAAGCTGACGGACTCAAAAAACTGGATTAAATCCAGTTGGACGAATTGAATCCGATGGGCTGAAGAAAACAAAACTGATCGGCTCGGTAGCTTCTTCATGGGCCCTTGGGCGAGGCCTCACGGGCGAGCGGACAAGGTGGCCGACGCAGGTGAGCAAGCAGGTGGCGCCTTTTGTCGGCCGAAGCTGACCGCCGAGCGTGCGCGCGGGCGCAGATGACGCATGCGGCAAGGCCAGAGGGCGGAAGCAGCGGCTCAGGCACGGGAGAGCGATGGGTGCTTGGGCAGCGTTGGCGGTTGGGCGACACCGGCCGGAGGGGATAGCGGCTGATGCTAGCCCCACGGCAGGCTAAACAGCAGTGCCAAGGAGCCGCGCGGAAGCGCACGACGATCTGGTATCGACGGAACGGTGAGGGTCGCGCGCGGGAGAACGATCGCACGGTGCCAGAAACCATGAAGCCGAGGCAGCGCAGTGGCTTGAAGACGAAGCGTTAGTCAGACGCAGAGGCCGGCGAAGCAGATCCGAGGGCGTCGGTCCGTGCAGAGGCCAGGGAAGCGACGACCGATCTGGCGGCGAGGCCGACGCTGTGGCGCGGAAGCCGAAGAACCGCACGCGCGGAAGGGGCGACGACGCTGAAGAACTGCGCGCGGAAGCGACGGAACTAAATGCGCGATGTAGATCGGCGGTGGCGATGAAGATCCGGACCCCAGGTGCGTACTCTGATACAACTTGTTAGGGTTTGTAGATCAAGCACACGCACAAAAGGGAGACAATTTTTACGTGAAAAATCCTTGCGGGAAAAAACTACGGGAGACACAAGATTCACTATTTTGGTTCAAAAATTACAAGTACATAGGGTGGCATTATATAGCCAGTTTGGAATCCGAGATTAGGAAGGAGCCCGTGATTAGAAGATTGAAAGTCTGTTATGATTTTGAGAAATCCTAATTTATCTCTAATAGGTCTCAACCATCTAAGCTTGAATCGAGCCATTCCTTTTTGCCATTTCGCAAGAACGCCAGAGATGAGGGAAAAATCGAATGAATCAAATTCGTGAATGATCCTCCAAATCATTGAAATCTAAGCACCTCCGAGTACCCTTGAACTCACTAAGCACTTCATTTTCAACTTAGGAGACCCGAAAGCACGGTACCGCACTGTACTTCTTCTCCAAGTGCGGCGTACAGTGGGGGAACTCTCCAGTCAATTTCTGACCAAGGTAACAGCTAAAACGGGTTTTAATCCTCTCGTGGATGCTCATCCGCTTGATAATGAAGCTCGATTTTCTCTAAGTTTTCCTCTTGCCGTGCTGCCATTAGTGCTGCCTCTGAGCCCACGGTGGCGCACTACTCCGGCTATCACCGGCCGAGACCAAGGTCTCCCCTGAGTTTGCGCTGCCGAGGTGGTGCTTCCCCGACTGCTGGCTGGCCGCCGCTGGCCCCATGCTCTGGCTCCCCTCTATTTCTGTCTCGCTGTAACTCGGGACCCATTGTCAGCCAGCCTGCACAAGCCCAGTTCAACCAACTAAGGCGCATTCCCAGTGAGAAAACGATTTTTTTGCATTTTCCAAACCGATTGAAATATTTAAACATCAGTATCTTTTGCATTTTAAATCCAATTTCAAAAAAATAAAATTCTAAATTCATATAAAATCAAATACTTTTATAATATAACAAAAACATTTTGAAAAAGAGCACTGGGTGAATTTAAAATTTAAAGTTAAAGACAATATCTCAAGATATGCTATACATAAAAAGAGCACCGGTAAGGTTGCCTTTAGAAATCTTAAGAACACCATTTTAACCGGTATATTTATAACCCAAAGATTCTATGGTGCCCAAAGGGATAAGAATTATTTTCATTCTGGGAACATGGCGAACATTTGAAAGAGTCCTAACAGTACCATCATGGGTTTTGATTTGAATAGAACCGATGCCAACACTTTCAAGTAGAGACTCATCAACAATCACAACTTCACCACTACCAATAGAATTATATGTAGAAAACCACTCTTTATATGGACAAATATGAAAAGTGCAAGTTGAATCAATAATCCATGCAGTTTGATTATTCAAGTTAAAAGTGATAATTAGAGCCTCTCTATCAGATTCATTTTTCAACAAGACTAGCCTCAGCAGGTTTATCAGGATGTGTCTTTTTATCTTTATCAGCCCTATTTTTTAACTTGTAACACTGAGCAATAACATGACCATGTGTCTTGCAATAATGGTAAAAATTGTTGGGTTTACGTCCTCTTGACTTAGATCTAGACTGTGATCTATAAGAATTGCATTTATGTGGAGTTCTACCTCTATCCATTAACTCCTCAGCTTTAACTTCTAAATGAGAATCAATATCAAATTTCTCCATAGACAATAGATTTGATTTAACATTCTCAAAGCTAAGAGTATCATGATTGCCATAAAGTATAATTTCCTTAAAATGCTTAAAGGTAGCAGGCAAAGAGACAACCAACAGAATAAACAACCAACTGAATAGCCTTATCTTTATCATCAATTTTCACCTGTAATTTCTCAAGATCAATTATGAGTGAATTAAACTCATTAAGATGAGACTAAATAGAGGTACTTTCCGCCATGTGAATTGCGTACAGATGCCCTTTAAGGTGCAATTTGTTGGTGAGACTTTTCTTCATGTACAAGTGTTCCAATTTCTATCAAAGTTTTGCGGCGGTAGTCTCATGAATGACTTCACGCAGAATATCTGTAGATAAACTGAGCTGTATGGCAGAGAGGACTTTCTGGTCAAGTTCTTTCTATTGTTCATCTGTCATTGTCGCCGGTTTAGCTGAAAGTGCCTTTCTGACACCCACCTTTGTGAGAATGGCTTTTATTTAAACCTTACATATAGAAAAATTGATCTTGCCATCGAACTTCTCAATGTCAAATTTAGTGGATGACATGGCGGAGAATAAAATTGCAGATCAAAAATATGATAGGTTCTGAAAAAAAAAACTTCCTGGTGCGCTCTATGTGCATCTAGCAACTTTCATTGCTCTGCTACTCCTTGCGCGCGTAGCAATTTTATCTTTGAAATAGAAGTCGAGTCATTGAAGTCTCGTGAAGCCAACCCAATCACAAAAATCGAGAAGCCGACTACTTTGTAGCTTTGAAGTCGACGGACTCAAAAATTGGATTAAATCCGGTTGAGGAATTGAATCCGACGCACCAAGAAACCAGAATCGACGGCCAGCTTCCTCACGGGCCCTTGGGCGAGGCCTCACGGCGAAGCGGACAAGGTGGCCGACGAGGAGCAAGCGGTGGCGCTTTTGTCGACCGGCCGACCGCCGAAGCGTCGGGCCGGGCGCAGATGGCGCGGCGGCAAGGCCGAGGGTGGAAGCGATGGTTCGGCACGGAGAGCGACAGCGCCGGCAACGCGATGGCCGGGCGACACGGCCGGAGGATGGTAATGATGCCGCCCCATGGTCGTACCGAAAGCAAAGCGGCCGAGGTGTCACATGAAGCGCACGACGATCTAGCATCGACAGAACGGTGAGGGTCGCGCTGGAGAAACGTCGCCGCACGCGCCAGAAACCATGAAGCCGAGGCGCGATGGCTTGAAGACGGCGTCGGTCGACGCAGAGACCAAAGAAAGCAGATCCGAGGGCGTCGGTCCGCAGAGGCTGTGGAAGCGGCCGTCGATCTGGCGCGAGGCCGACATCGTGGCGCTGAAGCCAAAGAACCGCGACGCGCGGAAGGGCGACGATGTAGAAGAATCTGCTGAAGCGCCGAACCAAGGCGAATTTTTACGTGGAAAATCCTTACGGTGGAAAAACCACGGGAGACACAAGATTCACTATTTTGGTTCAAAAATTACAAATACATAGGATGACATTACATAGCCAGTTTGGAATCTGAGATTAGGAAGGAGCCCGTGATTAGAAAGATTGAAGGTCTGTTATGATTTTGAGGAATCCTGATTTATCTCTAACAGGTCTCAACCATCTGAGCTTGAATCGAGGGAAATTTGGCTGTGTGACACCCAATTCGACGGCAATTCACAGATTGACACTCCAATTCACGCGGTTCATAAAATTGACACGAATCGATTTAATTTTTGTCTCAATGACACTCTCGGTATTTTCCGACTTTTCAAGATTTTCAAATAATTTTCACTGTGTATAATACCGAGATATACGGAAAAGCAGATACATAGTAGAAATTATTTCAAGATTTTCAAATAATTTCCACTGTATAATAATCAAATAATAATCCACAAAGGAAATTATTTCAAGATTTTCAAATTATTTCAAGTTTTTCAAATAATTTCCAATGTGTATAATATGAAATAATAATCCACAAGAGAAATTATTTCAAGATTTTCGAAATAATTTTCGAAATTATTTCAAGTTTTTCAAATAATTTCCATCAGTATAATACCGAAATAATAATCCACAGTGGAAAACCAAGCGATACACAAAGGGAAATTATTTCAAAATCTTGAAAAGTCGAAAATACCGAGAGTGTCATTGAGTCAAAAATTTGTCGATTCGTGTCAATTTTATGAACCGTGCACGAATTGAAGTGTCAATCGTGAATTGTCAGTCGAATTGGGTGTCACATGTACCAAATTTCCCTTGAATCGAGCCATTCCTTTTTGCCATTTCGCATGAACGCCAGAGATGAGGGAAAAATCGAATGAATCAAATTCGTGAATGATCCTCCAAATCATTGAAATCTAAGCACCTCCGAGTACCCTTGACCTCACTAAGCACTTCATTTTCAACTTAGGAGACCCGAAGCACCTGCACCACACCGACTTCTTCTCCAAGTGCGGCGACAGATGGGGAACTCTCCACCAATTTTTGACCAAGGTAACAAATAAAACGGGTTTTAATCCTCTCGTGGATGCTCATCCGCTTGATAATGAAGCTCGATTTTCTAAGTTTTCCTCTTGTCAGGCCGCCATTAGTCTTGCCTCTGAGCCCACTTGGTGAAGACTACTCCGCTATCACCTACGAGACCAAGGTCTCCTAAGTTTTTATACGGGTGGTGCTTCCCGATCATTGGCCGGCATGGCCGCCCCATGCTCTGCTCCTCTATTTGTCTCACAGAACTCGGGACCCATTGTCACCAAACTGCACAAGCCCAGTTCAACCAACTAAGGCGCATTCAAAGGAGAAAACGATTTTTTGCATTTTCCAAACCGATTGAAATATTTAAACATCAAGATCTTTTGCATTTTAAATCTAATTTCAAAAAATAAAATTCTAAATTCATATAAAATCAAATACTTTCAAAATATAACAAAAACATTTTGAAAAAGAGCTTTGGGTGAATTTGAAATTTAAAGTTAAAGACAATATCTCAAGATATGCTATACATAAAAATTTTTGCAAACAAACTTGAAATTGAATGAAACAAATTTTAATGAAATCCTTATGCTTTTAAACTCAAATATATAAAAATATTAGAATTTCATGTATGGTTGAATCATTTTCTATTAAAGGATAAATTCAATGCTATAAATATTCAAAAGTATATAATTTTTGCAAATGGACTCTAAACCAAATGAAATTAATTTATTTATAATAGAATAGAAGTAGGCTGTCTGGTTATGCAAAAGTATTTGAGAATGAATGTGATTTGAATCTGTTATAAAGAATGGAACATGACCCTAGTGCAAAAGGTTAATGTGTGTATATATATAAGGCGAAATATTCAGTGAAAACCACCCATTCCATGAAAACTCCATGGAAACCACCCGTAGAAGTTTTGAAAAATTCTCAAAAAATTACCATATGTAGGGGAGGTGAACTTCTACAATCCTGCAAAATTTGAAGATGAAACTCAATTGCACTTGAAAGATATGAAAAAGACAAAATCAGCATAAATAGTAATTTTCATTTTGTCTTTTTCATATCTTTCAAATGCGATCATATCTTTCAAATGCGATTGAGTTTCATCTTCAAATTTTGTAGGAGAAATATTCAGTGAAAACCACTCATTCCATGAAAACTCCGTGGAAACCACCCGTAGATGTTTTGAAAAATTCTCAAAAAATTACCATATGTAGGGGAGGTGAACTTCTACAATCCTGCAAAATTTGAAGATGAAACTCAATCACATTTGAAAGATATGAAAAAGACAAACAGCAAAAAGAATAGTGCTAAAACAGTGAAAATTACTATTTATGCTGAATTTGTCTTTTTCATATCTTTCAAATACGAGTGAGTTCCATCTTCAAATTTTGGAAGATTGTATAAGTTCACCTCCCCTATATATGGTAATTTTTTGAGAATTTTTCAAAACTTCTACGGGTGGTTTCTATGGAGTTTTCGTGGAATGAGTGGTTTTCACTGAATACTAAATATGGTATATAAATACTTGATTAAGGATGGAGTCAATCATTTATTTTGATATCCCTGGTTAAATACCAGTATGACACTTATGCATAAGTCTACCAGACATGAAAACCATAAGTTATGTTCCAAAAGAATCCTCATAGCTAATTTGCTGTAACACCCCGGCGCTAAACACGCCACGGATGTTACCAAAACTTTGAAAAACTAATGTCACCTCTAGCGAAAAGACAGGAATTAACCTCGACTCTTAAAACTGGTTTAAACTAAGCCACCAAATTTACAAAATTTGGCAAGACCTCCCTAAAACTAGGGCATCCACTCAACAGACAAAAGAGCAATAGCGGTTATATAATATATCCAATGATAAAATAGAATCAAACCATCTAGCGTGTCCTTAGATAATCAATCACACAACCAAATAGAAATTATCAACTCCAAAGACGACGAGCAACACATTACAACACCATAATTTACAACCGTGCTTTATAGATTAATTAAATGCGGTGGTGATGACCGGAGTCGTGTACGTGCTACTACTCCCATCCCAGCGAGCCAGCTTCAAGGTACCTAGACAGGAAACAAACAAGCGTGAGTCCAAGACTCAGCAAAGCTCAACAATAAAGAACTGCAACCGAATCAAACGAAATAGTAATACTTTGAAATGTAACATATTCAAATAATTGACTGAATTTGGTAATTAAGTGAACCGAAAACTGATGCCAACTACTACAACCATTTCAAGAATTATTGAAACTTTACTCATACCTCGACAGCCGCTTATGGGATGAGTCCACGACTCAATCCTCAACCTATGAATGCCATTAACTCCACGATGAACCATTCATAGTTTCAATTCGCTGCCTTCATGCCCAAATGCACAAAACATACACAAGAAGAATCTCATATCCATACATAAAAAAAAATCAATTCATTTAACATGCTTCATCATTGTAAATGCAATGCATATGCAAATAGGCCATACAAAAGAAGAATCTTATATCCATACATCACAATCAATTCATTTAACATGCTTCATCATTGTAAATGCAATGAATATGCAAATAGGCCATACAAAAGAAGAATCTTATATCCATACATCACAATCAATTCATTTAACATGCTTCATCATTGTAAATGCAATGCATATGCAAACATGCTTGCTTGTTCATATGCTCAACCCATTTCAAAAATTCTCATCTCACTCCACCATTCTCATGCATATCTCACAATTTTTCATGCATATGATGCATCATTGTCAATGCAATGCGATGATTGCTCCTTCGATGCACGCACAGATCGCCGAGTGCCCACCCGTCGATGTGCACCCTCAAACCCAACCATCCCGTGGAAGGGCCTCGAAAACAGACTTGCCCGCTACCCGAAGAGCGGGTCCCACGCTTATCACCGCTCCCATCTACGCCAAGAGATGGGACTACTGGTAGGAACTTGAGCACACCGGATTAGTCATACAAATCAGTATGACGTTCTCACCGCCTCGCTCAATGCACTTTTCATGAATGCACATATGCAAATGCCTTCCTCACATTCATATCCATATTCTCAATACCCATATCCGCATTCCTAACATTCATATTCATATTCTCAGCTCTCATATTCAGATTCTCAACATTCATTTCATAGTCTTGACACTCATATCTACATGGTCACAATTATCATTAATACTGCCGTAAAGTCATAATCCATTATCATGATCGCCAAATCATCCATTTTTACTAATCAAACCTCACTACGCCATTATTCACATTATCCTATCATACTAGTGATAATAGTATGACATCTCAACCGATAGCTCTCCATAATCTTAAGGTATCATGACATTCGACTCTCGCCACAAATCTTTTCAATCAACGATGCACTTGCATCAAATTACTTTACCTTCTCACAAAAGGCTATTACCCTACTAGACGTGCTTATAAACACAAACACAACCATTGCGCAAGAATATACATAACACAAGCAATCAACTAGATACCGTATAGGGGTTATACGAGTTACACTTGCATATAAACTCGGTTTAAATAAAAGCATAACCAATTAACCATTCTCATGCATCAAATCGCATGCAAAAGCAAACACGACAATATTAAAGCAACACATGAATAAATGTATTCTTGTAAAATCCAAAGGCCACCTAAGCCACAACCGACACAATGCACTTGCCTTTTACCGACGAAAGAATGGAGTGGCATGCGGTTGAGGCCACTCCCGATGTAACCTTCCTGCGAATAAAACAATATTCATCCAACTCAAATTCATGCACACTCAAGACAAGCGATAGAAGAAAACAACTCTACATATTCATATCTGCAATCGAAACCAAAACATCCTCATATCCACTTAAATGCATGCTCGACAAACCAGGCAACACACCACAATTTGGAAAAAGGACCTGAATTTTCAATTCATGCAGAGTATAAATCGATGTATAAGGTATAAAAGCTACATCCTCGCAGACAAAGCAATAAAGTTGGCGAGACTCCATAGAAGAAATGCAAATTTGATGCCTCCCATAATTTCATCTCATGAAATCAAGTTAATAAAGCATACTACACCTCACTTTCAAAATATATGCATATACTTCTATAGATCACATTGCACGAGGGTAAACTTAGATGACCGTATGCAAATAAATTCGAGCACCCACATGAATCATCGTAAATCAAGCACGAGAAGAAACAACTCATCGATTAATTTCACTCTCATCTATCATCATAAAACTTTCATCTTACACATCTATGCATTGCACCTCGATTCAAACATGCTAATACATGAGATCTAATGCTAATTACCTCAATCTCACAATTTAATGGGAATCGAGGTCACAAACATAACCAGCAGATAGCTCACAAATGATGAAAGCTATCAATTCATAAACATTAAATAAACAGATTTCTAGCATATCTAACCAAATGCATAAGAACTAGGATGCAGTATCACAAGAAAATTCCTTACGGAATATCCTACACACATAAATGCTGGAATAACATTCCACAAACACCAGCACGATTATCACCTCAAGTACTACGCTACTTGAATTTCACCAACTAATCAAGATAATATATGCAAAACACATTCAATAACCCTACACCTTCTAGGCATTATCACAAACACCTCACATGCATGCCAAAATCTCCCAAGAACAAGATATACTTCCAATCTCACACCCATGGAGAAAGAGGAGATGGGGCATGGCCGGCTGGAGGGGAGGGTTACGCCACTGGGAGGGCAGCGTCGAGGAAGAGCCGACCGGCGGCGGCTGGGGTCGCCGGAGGAGCTCTACTGGGAGGGCGACAGTGGGAGCAAAGAGGGAGGAGAGGGCGCCACCGAGGGTCGGGGAGAACTCGGGCCGGCGCTGAAGGAGCAAAGCAGCAGGAGGCGCTAGGAGGGAGGCCTGGCCGCTGCTTCTTTGCTTGCCGCCACTCATTCGCTTTCGGCCGCCGGTGGAGGAAGCCAGGAGAACGGCGCCAGGGCAAGAACGCCAGGAAGAACGGCGCCAGGAGGAGCGATGGCACCGGAGGAAGACCGGAGGGATCGACCGGGAAGAGGGCGCAGGGAGTTCGGCAGGGGATGGGGAAAAAATCGACTGTGCTGGGAAAAGGAGCCCCCCCCCAAATCATTCTCAGCCACAAACAGGAAGAGGGAGAGAGAAATTAGGAGGAAATAAATGAAGACCCTCCAAATAGTCAAAAATCCAACTTTAAACCCTTAAGCGAACCAATTAGTTTAATCCTTGGCGCGAAATGACAGATGGCAGGATAAACAATCTTGCCGTAAAACTATACGGCTCGGAGAAAGCAACCATTCCGATAAATTTTCACGGAAAAACCCAAAACCTTTGATAGAATTAATAACACATGACTACCGATCCTTGAATTAAAAAGGTGGAAAACAAATCTGCTAAAAACCCTAGGCAAAGAAGATTTACAGTATTACACTCTTCCCCCCTTTAACAGAATTCGACCTCGAATTCTGACCACCACAAGGACACCAACAAGAACAACGGAAATAGATTGACAAAGAGAAAACACCCAAAAGAACAAAGTTGGATACGTCTCACGCGCAAGATTCCAAAACTCGAATCACTTCTCCTCCCAATAAAGAAGCAAGTAACTTAACTCATTCCATCCATCAACAAATCAACCAACGATTCTTCTCGGAAGAACATAATACTAATCTCCAAACTCGAAATGATACGATCGTCGCGAGCCACAACACTCTATTAAGCATCCAACCATTTTTTTCCCACCGAATCACTGAATTCTATGCGATTGAACAGCTAGGGTTCTAAACTCAAATTCCCCTAGAACAAAGAAACCTTGCTTCACATTTCCCTTCAATGATTAACCTTCATAACCATATAACCATTATCAAGCCATATCATCGAACAAGTTAGCCCACCATATCATAGTTATACCACGGGTCATTTAGTTTGAACCACAGAGCCACACGGGGCTTTTCAATCCAACAAACTTCTAACCAAATCCGAATATATCACTATTTCTAACCATTTAACATCGGAATCCTCCAGAAACCAAAACACAACTCTTTATCTTTTGTAGACGATTGCCCTTGGAATACAAAAGCCAACGTCATTCCTTACTATCAAAACGAATCGCCCATCACGGCACAAATCCCATTTCCATTACAATACCAAAATTATACTCTACCTTCTTTCGCACCTTTCTCGCATGATGAGACAACCACTCAAAGAGCAATTCATAACTGAAACATTGATTCCAACCTAGGAAACCAAGGTTGCCAACACACTTAGACCACGGCATTCGCCGACCGATTCCAAATAGTCCACCAACAAAATAATCACACACGACCAAGAGATAACAACAACAACTGATCCTCCCACAAAGGATTTGGATCAAAAATATGCTACACTCTTCATTACTCTCCATTTTGGATCCATTTACTATCCACCTTTACTCGGAAATAAATTAAAGAGTATAATCTTCTATTATACTCCACCAAAACTCACTACTCAAAGATTTTCTTATATCACACCGAGAACAAAGAGAATCTCGCCCATTTAACAAAACCACCCACTTTCCTCAACTTGAACTCAAAGCAATAAATTTCACATTGAGGAAAAACTCAACCTTAAAAAGAAACATCACTTAAATCTTTTACAAACACGGTCACAACGATCAAAGAAAATCAGCTCGCTTTAGGTTACACTATCCACACTTTATAAAACTTATTATTAATCCACACAATCTGACCACTGAGGACACCTCGAAACTATTTAATCCCATCACCTAATTAAAACAAGTTCCTCAACCAAACTTGTCATTCCATCATCATCATAATCAATACTAGCCCTACGCAACCACCATGTCCATTCCTCCACTCATAACCGTGGATTACCAAGACCAACATTAGAGTTAGAGTCCTTAACATCTATCGAATTAGGGTTAACTACCCTAACGACACAATCCTGCTATTAAACTTTTACGAGAAGATCTTCAACCAACCCACAACTCACTCTGATTGCCGCAATTTCCCTTCGAGAAAAAGAAATCCAACCAGAAACTTCCAAAGAAGTTTGACTCTCAAAATTTCACAAAGGCAGGGAGTTGCGCAAATAAATTCACACGAATGAAAAGCGAATCGGCCGAATAACACTTTTTCCTTTAAAGCCCCAAACCTTAAGTTCTCACGACTAAGCTTTTCACCAAAACTTCAACTTAGAGAATGACAACACGAAGAAATCCAAGACTTTCTCCACAAAGTAACCAAAAGAGGAGCAACATAATACTCGTTTCTTTGTCTTAAAGCCAAGAAGACCAAAGAAGACAACACCCAAATAGCGTACTCCATCAACTCTCCGATCTACAACGAAAAAACAAGGACTCTCCTCACACGAGGTTATGAGTCCTCCGGTGCTGACTTTCAATTGCCACACCGACCACCACGGCTACACAACATGGCCATCATCCCTTCGGCACAAAGAGTTCCACCGGACCCCACTAAGCAATCTACCATTTCATAAATATAGCCATAAATACTACCATAGCCTTGTCAAAACTAACAAATAACATAACCACGAGTATCAACATGGCATCAATACAAAATAAACATTGTAGCACAATGCAACGACAGCCCATCCCTTTCCTACTGTGCATCAGAGTGTGTCAAGTTTTAAATTAATTAACCATTCTACCTTGAATTTTAAGGTTGTTGCCCTAGGGCCACATTTTAAAGGTTTAACCTAAACCATGTTTCTACTTTCATACAAAGAAAATTTTAATTCATTCTAGAATTACTCACTTCATTCAAGCACCACGGACCAAGCCCGCTCGATATTAATCAGAACACCTCGGCGCTAAACACGCCACGGATGTTACCAAAACTTTGAAAACTAATGTCACCTCTAGCTAAAAGACAGAATTAACCTCGACTCTTAAAATCTGGTTTAACTAAGCCACCGAAATTTACAAAATTTTAAAAGACCTCCCTAAAACTAGGGCATCCACTCAGCAGACAAAAGAGCAATAGCAGTTATATAATATATCCAACAGATAAAATAGAATCAAACCATCTAGCAGGTCCTTAGATAATCAATCACACAACCAAATAGAAATTATCAACTCCAGCACGACGAGCAACACATTACAATACCATAATTTACAACCAGGCTTTATAGATTAATTAAATGCGGTGGTGATGACCGGAGTCGTGTACGTGCTACTACTCCCATCCCAGCGAACCAGCTTCAAGGTACCTAGACAGGAAACAAACAAGCGTGAGTCCAAGACTCAGCAAAGCTCAACAATAAAGAACGCAACCTAATCAAACGAAATAGTAATACTTTGAAATGTAACATATTCAAATAATTGACTGAATTTGGTAATTAAGTGAACCAAAACCGATGCCAACTACTACAACCATTTCAAGAATTATTGAAACTTTACTCATACTCGACAACCGCTATGGGATGAGTCCACGACTCAATCCTCAACCTATGAATGCCATTAACTCCACGATGAACCATTCATAGTTTCAATTACGCCTTCATGCCCAAATGCACAAAACATACACAAGAAGAATCTCATATCCATACATAAAAAAAAAATCAATTCATTTAACATGCTTCATCATTGTAAATGCAATGCATATGCAAATAGGCCATACAAAAGAAGAATCTTATATCCATACATCACAATCAATTCATTTAACATGCTTCATCATTGTAAATGCAATGAATATGCAAATAGGCCATACAAAAGAAGAATCTTATATCCATACATCACAATCAATTCATTTAACATGCTTCATCATTGTAAATGCAATGCATATGCAAACATGCTTGCTTGTTCATATGCTCAACCCATTTCAAAAATTCTCATCTCACTCCACCATTCTCATGCATATCTCACAATTTTTCATGCATATGATGCATCATTGTCAATGCAATGCAGATGATTGCTCCTTTCGATGCACGTACCGGTACTGCCGAGTGCCCACCCGTCGATGTGCACCCTCAAACCCAACCATCCGTGGAAGGGCCTCCGAACAGACTTGCCCGCTACCCAAGAGCGGGTCTCACGCTAACACCGCTCCCATCTACGCCAAGAGATGGGACTACGGGGTAGGAACTTCGAGCACACCGGATTAGTCATACAGTCCGTATGACGTTCTCACCGCCCTGGCTCAATGCACTTTTCATGAATGCACATATGCAAATGCCTTCCCTCACATTCATATCCATATTCTCAATACCCATATCCGCATTCCTAACATTCATATTCATATTCTCAGCTCTCATATTCAGATTCTCAACATTCATTTCATAGTCTTGACACTCATATCTACATGGTCACAATTATCATTAATACTCCCGTAAAGTCATAATCCATTATCATGATCGCCAAATCATCCATTCTTACTAATCAAACCTCACTACGTCATTATTCACATTATCCTATCATACTAGTGATAATAGTATGACATCTCAACCGATAGCTCTCCATAATCTTAAGGTATCATGACATTCGACTCTCGCCACAAATCTTTTCAATCAACGATGCACTTGCATCAAATTACTTTACCTTCTCACAAAAAGGCTATTACCCTACTAGACGTGCTTATAAACACAAACACAACCATTGCGCAAGAATATACATAACACAAGCAATCAACTAGATACCGTATAGGGGTTATACGAGTTACACTTGCATATAAACTCGGTTTAAATAAAAGCATAACCAATTAACCATTCTCATGCATCAAATCGCATGCAAAAGCAAACACGACAATATTAAAGCAACACATGAATAAATGTATTCTTGTAAAATCTAGTGGCCACCTAAGCCACAACCGACACAATGCACTTGCCTTTACCGACGAAAGAATGGAGTGGCATACTGTTGAGGCCACTCCCGATGTAACCTTCCTGCGAATAAAACAATATTCATCCAACTCAAATTCATGCACACTCAAGACAAGCGACGAAGAAAACAACTCTACATATTCATATCTCAATCGAAACCAAAACATCCCTCATATCCACTTAAATGCATGCTCGACAAACCAGGGCAACACACCACAATTTGGAAAAAGGGACCTGAATTTTCAATTCATGCGAGAGTATAAATCGATGTATAAGGTATAAAAGCTACATCCTGCAGGACAAAGCAATAAAGTTGGCAGACCCATAGAAGAAATGCAAATTTGATGCCTCCCATAATTTCATCTCATGAAATCAAGTTAATAAAGCATACTACACCTCACTTTCAAAATATATGCATATACTTCTATAGATCACATTGCACAGAGGGTAAACTTAGATGACCGTATGCAAATAAATTCTGGAGCACCCACATGAATCATCAGAAATCGAAGCCTGAGAAGAAACAACTCTCGATTAATTTCACTCTCATCTATCATCATAAAACTTTCATCTTACACATCTATGCATTGCACCCTGATTCAAACATGCTAATACATGAGATCTAATGCTAATTACCTCAATCTCACAATTTAATGGGAATCGAGGTCACAAACATAACCAGCAGATAGCTCACAAATGATGAAAGCTATCAATTCATAAACATTAAATAAACAGATTTCTAGCATATCTAACCAAATGCATAAGAACTAGGATGCAGTATCACAAGAAAATTCCTTACGGAATATCCTACACACATAAATCTTTGGAATAACATTCCACAAACACCAAAGACGATTATCACCTCAAGTACTACGCTACTTGAATTTCACCAACTAATCAAGATAATATATGCAAAACACATTCAATAACCCTACACCTTCTAGGCATTATCACAAACACCTCACATGCATGCCAAAATCTCCCATGAACAAGGTATACTTCCAATCTCACACCCATGGAGAAAGAGGAGATGGGGCATGGCCGGCTGGAGGGGAGGGTTACGCCTGGGAGGAGCAGCGTCGAGGAAGAGCCGGATCGGGCGGCGGCGCCTGGGGTCGCTGGAGGGAGCTCTACCGGGAGGGCGACGGTGGGAGCGAGAGGGAGGAGAGGTCTGCGCCACCGAGGCTGGGGAGAACTCGGGCGGGCCAGAAGGAGCAAAGCAGCAGGAGGCGCTAGGAGGAGGCGGGCGCCCGGCGCCGCTGCTTGTTCTTGCCACTCACTGATTCGCCGCTTTCTTTGCTTTCAGTGGAGGAAGCCAGGGAGAACGGCGCGAGGCAAGAACGCCAGGAAGAACGGCGCCAGGGCAAGAACGCCAGGAAGAACGGCGCCAGGGAGGAGCGATGGCACCGGAGGAAGACCGAGGATCGAGGGAAGAGGGCGCAGGAGTTCGGCAGGATGGGGAAAAATCGGTGTCTTTGGGAAAAGGAGCCCCCCAAATCATTCTCACCACAAACAGAAGAGGGAGAGAGAAATTAGGAGGAAATAAATGAAGACCCTCCAAATAGTCAAAATCCAACTTTAAACCCTTGTTTAACCAATTAGTTTAATCCTTGGCGAAATGACAGATGGCGGGATAAACAATCTTGCAGTAAAACTATACGGCTCGGAGAAAGCAACCATTCCGATAAATTTTCACGGAAAAACCCAAAACCTTTGATAGAATTAATAACCGCGCGACGGCTGATCCTTGAATTAAAAAGGTGGAAAACAAATCTGGCGAAAAAACCCTAGGCAAAGAAGATTTACAGTATTACATTTGCAAACCAAAATAATACTTGGACCAACTTGTTCTGGGCTTAGTTAGGTTATCTGCTTCACTCAAAGGCAAGAAATAAATAAGATTGATAATTCTAATAGATCATGAATCAGGAGGTTAGCATAAATAAGCTTGATTAATATATAACCATTCCTATTATAAGCGGTGGAATTGGAGACCAGAGAGCCCATCCACCTGTCACCCCACGCCATTTCACGAAAAAGCCCCTCCGTTTCTTCAAAGTACGGATAGGTCCCTGTAGATTACGAATAGGTCCTTCGCGATTTTTTGTGAGGGGAGGATTTTTTTCCCTTCGTCGCGTTTGGGTCCCTGGCGAGCCGTTTTACAGAAAAACCCTCCCGTTAAGTTCAAATCGCGAACAAGCCCTTTTTTAATTTTTCAGGATAGCGGACAGGTCCAAAAACATAATAAACAGGCCCTTACTCCTTACGTCTAGGTCCTTTCTTCGTTTTTCCTGGAAAAAATGTTTTCAGCACCAGAGAAATGTGTGTAGCTCTATCTCTAGACTTTTTCCACAGCTCGATTTTCCATCTCGATCTTTGATATTTTTTTAAACATGTATTATTACTCACGTAGAGTGTTAGGCTCGACAAAAGAAGTTTGTCGTCTCTAATAATTTTTCGCTCTTTTTCCTCTAGACTATTTTTAACCGGTGGGTGGTTTTACGAAAGTAAAAAAATTACATCGAGGCCATTCGATCGGTGGTTTTTAAAAATAGCCCTACCGTTTCGTATATTCGCGTACGGGTCATTCGCCTTTATTTTTTTGTTTCCAAAAAAAATCCGCAGTTTTTTTATTCACGGTTGTGTTCTCCGTTTTTCCCGGGAAAAAAGTTTTTGTCACCAGGGATATGTGTGCAGCTCTATCTCTAGACTTTTTCCCCAACTCGATTTTCCATCTCGATCTCTGATATTTTTTTAAATATGTATTATTACTCGGTGAACGCGTAGAGTATTAGGCTCGACAAAAGAAAGGTTGTCATCTCTAATAATTTTTCGCCCTTTTTCCTCTAGATTATTTTTGACCGGTGAGTGGTTTTGTGAAAATAAAAAAATACATCCAATCCCTTCAATCGGTGGTTTTGCAAAAAGGGCCCTATCGTTTCGTATATTCGCGTACGGGTCATTCGCCTTTATTTTCCCGTTTCCAAAAAAAACCCGTAGTTTTTGTATTCGTGATTGGGTTCTCCGTTTTTCCCAGAAAAAATGTTTTCATCATCAGAGATATGTGTGCAGCTCTATCTCTACACTTTTTCCCTAAATCGATTTTCCATCTCGATCTCTGATATTTTTTTAAACATGTATTATTACTCGGTGAACACGTAGAGTATTAGGCTTGACAAAAGAAGGTTGTCATCTCTAATAATTTTTCGCCCTTTTTCCTCTAGACTATTTTCCACCGGTGGGTGGTTTTGCGAACATGTATTACAGAAAGAACCCTATAGTTTCGTATATTCGCGTACGGGTCCTAAAACTTTATTTTTTCAAGCGCGTGCTATCGAAATTCAACCAGCGCAACGTAGCACGCTTATCTACCTAGTACTATATATTAAAGTGCTAGAGATTAGAGGGCATTGAGCCGTGCCACCTCACCCTCCCTCGCGATTAGGTCCTCTAGAAAATTAGAAAACGCGTTTAGGTTCTTTTGGCTGTTTTTTAATAAAATAGAACCAAAAAATATGAAAATTACGTTTAGGTCCCTCTGCGGTTTACATTTAGGTCCTCTAGGTTGTTTTTTGCAGAACGGACCCTAGAAAAAATAAATTACTCTATGTCCCTCTACAGTTAAAAAAACACAGATTCGTCGAAAATTTATAGCAAACTATGGATTCGCTAGCGGGTCGTAACCGCGGTTTTCTTAAAAAACACACACACAGATTCGTCGAAGGTTTATAGTAGCCTATAGATTCGTCGGCGAGTCCTAACAACCCATTTTTTTAAACAAATAGGAAAACCGAAAATACGACTAAATTTCTCGAAATGCGTAAAAAAATAGCCACGGTTTTCTAAAAAAACATAGATTTGTCGAAAGTTTATAGTAACCCGTAGATTCGTCGACGGGTCCTAGCCATGGTTTTCTAAAAAAACGCCGATTCATTGAAAGTTTATAACAGCCCATGGATTCGCCGACAGGTCCTACCGACCCATTTTTTTTTAAAAAATACGAAAACCGAAAATACGATCAAATTTCTCAAATTTTTCACGTTGCATCGTTGTGCGTGACGCAGCGTAGCGCGTTATTCTGGCTAGTTAAACTTAAATGCTAAGACCTAAAAACTAAGTAACATCTGTCTAAGCTTGAAATGATAGCCTTTCTATTAATGCAAGGGTATCCAGGTTCTAGGTCCTATTAATATATAAGATTACCGTGAGATGCAAATGTTGTTGATATAAACATGGATCGAACTTACTCTCTAGAGATTAAATCAAAGGAATTTACTATTAGCATGTAAAGCCAGTAATAGTCTTTTGCAAAGTAGGGTTCATATGTAAAAAGGAATCATTTTCTATAGACCTAAAAATGTAGAGAAACCAATCTATAAAATATGAAAAGCATGACCATGTTACTAGATCCTTCATGAACTACACATATATCAGTAAGGAATAATGGCACAAATAAAATTAAAAAGTTAATACATAATTATTAGATCATGTAGGATTAATCTAAAAGCATTTCTAAAGAAAGGATCATATTAATCGACAAAAAGACCTAATCTAAATTAAGGTTATAAAAGACATCATTTTTCATATGCACATAAGATTCTCATTTTCGCATTTTATGCAAAAATGAGGGTCGTTTCAGCTAAAGATCGAGTTGATCACAATGAATCACTCAAATTACCAGTCATTGCACCTGCAAATGATCGTAGAGGAGGTTTAATAAAAAATAACTTCATGTGCTAAAGGCAACAATGATCATATAATCCTTGAAGTGGAATAAGACACATCTTGACCTGTTGTTATTTGAGGTTCCATACTTGCATCTTGATGTTATTAGTGTATACAACTCTATGCCCTTAAATGGTACTACGCATATCCTCAAAGAAAGTATAAGACCTTATGTGCTTGAATGTCACATAAGGGCACTTGTCTATGCAATAATTATGACCATGTTTGAAT
Organism: Guadua angustifolia; assembly: GCA_036346375.1. Lineage (NCBI taxonomy): Eukaryota > Viridiplantae > Streptophyta > Magnoliopsida > Poales > Poaceae > Guadua > Guadua angustifolia. The sequence continues at coordinate 58,362,041 of CM070508.1, forward strand.
CATGTAATTTCATAATTTAATTATGGTAATATAAAGTGCATCTGAATAACAAAGGTTATGGGAATAACAGTGATTCACTACTACAAAACAGCACATAGGTGATGCCCTATTTGTGGCGGTTCTTTTGAAACCGTCACAAATATATGTATCAGTGGCGGGTCTATACGGAAATTGGCGGGAGAACCATTTATGGCGGTTTCATCCAAAAACTGCCACAGATAACGCTGGGATTATTTGTGGTGGTTCCAGCCAAAAACCGCCACAGATAACTCATTTATCTGTGGTGGTTTGTTTTTGGAAACGCCACTGATAAGGTTGGGTCTATTTGTGACGGTTTTTCATTGGAACCGTCACAGATAATAAATTATTTGTGGCGGTTTGTTTTTAGAACCGCCACTGATATAATTATCTGTAGCGGTTTTAATTTAAAACTTCCACAAATAATTATTCCTATAAATACAACTTGTCACCAGTCGCTGGTCATCTTCCTCCTCGAGAAGAAAAGATAGCTCTTAGATTTCAGATTTCGTTTGGCCAAAATATTATGCTTTTACTTCCTAGAATTGTTCTAAGGTGTGTAAATTATGTCTCCTCCCTTCATTTGTAATGTGAAATTGCAATATAAGGTTTATTCCTAACTTAATTAAGGTTTAGATGCAAGGTTCATATTTAGTTTGTTTTTTATTTACTTAGCAATTTGTAGATGATGAATTTATTACCTTGCTCTATTAGATTAAGTTGTCTACCTTACTTAGATGATGAACTTTTAGTCAAACATATATGAAATTTATTTATTTAATTAAGATTATTGGATATGAATGAAAAATACATTTTAGTTAATATGATAGATGGGTGATCATGAAGTTGCCTTGCATTTTGAGATGAGGAATTTGTTATGTTGCTCTTAGGAGGATATATTTAAGTTTGGCTAGGTACAAGTATATATAGAAATTACAAGACATAAAATTTCTTTTATTAGTTACCATTTATTTTTTTTCGTTAGCGTGCATATACATATTGCTCCATTAGTGGCTATTTTAGTGAATTTGTATGAAGCTTATATCAAATTTATGTAATTAAGATTGTTGGATATGAATGTTAAATAAATTTTAGTTAATATGGTAGATGAGTGATCATGAAATTGCCTTGCATTTTGAGATGAGGAATTTATTATGTTGATCTTAGGAGGATATATATAATTTTTGGTTATGTATGAGTATATATTAAAATTAATTAATTAAGTTTGCAACATTTACTTAGCATTAATGTTGTCCCGTTAGTGGATATTGTTGAATATTGAATAACAATTTATTTAATTAAGATTTTTGGATATTAATAATTGCTTAAATTAATGAACTGTAGATGGATCGGAAATGGATGTACGATGCAAACCGTTGCAGCCAAGAATATATCGACGGTATATCTGTTTTTCTAAGGGCCGTCGAGGAGAATAGCTTGCAAAAGAAGACGAGTACATATAATCGTCCATGCATTGATTGCAAGAATGAGAAGATGTTTTCGAACAAAAACCATATCCATTTTGTAACACCCCGCCAAGCCGCCATGAATGCTACCAAAAGACCCTAAACCTTATACCTCTACTAAAAGATTGAACCAACCTTGAAACTCCCCAAACCAGTTAAAACTAAGTCACCGAAATTTAGAAAATTTCTAAGATGACTCTCTAGAAAAACAGACATCCACTCGTGAAGCAGAGAAAACATTTGCAAGAGGATATTATTCTAGCGTGTCCTTAGTTAACCAATCACAAAACCAATAGAATTTAATAAACTCCACCACGACGCATAACACATTACAATCTTATTAGATACATCTAGACTGAATGAATTGGTTAAACGAATTGCTGGAGACCGAAGTCGTATATGTGTTACTACTCCCAACCCGACTAGCCAGCTTCAAAGTACCTAAGACAAGAAAACAAACGAGCGTGAGTCCAAGACTCAGCAAAGCGCAATCAGGCATAAAGATAATGAACTCGACTAGAATATAAATGCTACAAGACACAAAGTAAAAGTTTCTTTAATTGATATCCGTAAATAAAAGAAACAGTTTGAATTCATATACAACCAAACATAAGAGCACAACTACTTCATCTTTTGACATAACCAATACTTAATTGAAATCATCCAGTAAAAGAAGTAGTATCTATCCCCATTTACCACATACAACTCGGAAACGTAACTAAACCATACTCACGCCTCAATAATCGTTCCAGGATGAGTCCACGACTCAATCCTCAACTTGTCATTTTCCCTTCTCATCAATTAACATTTACCAATTGCAACATACAATGCAATGCTTTTATGCTCTCATCCCTTTTTTTTCATGAATCAAAACAATGAATGCACCATGCATGCTCATAATGCACATTGTCATAGCGATATCTGGGGTATATGAGTGCACACCCGTCGGTGTGCACCCTCAATCCCAACCATCCGTGGCGGGCCTACTCTTATCGACTCGCTCCCATTCACCTCGATGAATGGGACTACGAGGTAGGACTTTTGTGCTCACTACAGGTGAGCACCGAGGCCCTCATCAACATAGGACGCCTCGTCCATCATGAATGCAATTATGCAATTGACGTGAATGCATTTCATCCCTCATTCATTTTCACCACACATAGCCATAACCAATTAACTTGCTATTTCCCCAATGTGATTCATTCGAGAGTAAATAAAGTCATGAATAAAATTCAGGGAAAGGCATCACATAATTTCTATAAAGTAGATTAAATTTACAGATATGAACTAGGTGATTATAGTGCAAGCTTGTCCCTACACTTGCATCAACATACCATACTCGTTCGTACAATTTCGTAATGCAATGCAATAAATGGGAATTGAAAAACTTACTTACCAATTTGCTAACATTCATCCATCCTCATTACCATACTAAAAACAACTTCCAGATATGCTATTAAACGTAACTAAATCATTAGAATTTTCATAATCTTATCGCAAGCAAAGCATTTAACACCCTAATAATGCTCTAGGAAATGCACTTGCCTTTTACCGACGAAGAGTGGAGTGGCATACGGTTGAGGCCACTCCCGACAGAACCTTCTCTGCAATTAAATAATAATCATCCAACTCAACTTTATGCACACTCGAAACGAGCGACAAAAAAAACAACTCTTTTGCATAATTGACTTCTTCAAAAACTAATGTCCATTTTTCAACTGAAAGATTGAAGAAATGAACTGCATAATAAAAGTGCACAGATCCTGAAAACGAAACAGAAGCCAAATGAAATATCCTATATTCCATTCTCCCATTGTTTTCAGTCCCCGCTGGATGAAGAACATGCTATAATGAAAATTGTGCATCTACAATTTCATTTGTGTTTAATTAGCCATATGAAACCAAATAGTTGGTTTATGCACAACCGATTTAATGAGACCATCCTCGCCGCCATGCTAAAGAATAGGAAGAAATGGCCCACTCAACCAACAACGCTTAAAGTAAACTTCCCATCCTTGATTCTATTTGCAACTCGCCCAACAATGCAGCCAAAGCAAGGTGAGGTGCCATTCTGATTATAAGAGAACCCAAACCACCAGCACCGACTCAATACTTGAACATCAAGATATAGGTAGATATAACATCAATGTATAGATAATGATTTACAAACGCACATAACTGACAACCACAAAATGGGAGCTAATCACTAATGGGGTAACTCATTCAGAATAACAAACCCACCAGGAAAGCAATGCAACTATACAAATTACTACACATACATAAACGTAAGCGGAAGTGCATTGATTGCCTATGAAAACTAAAATGAACAATGTTATAGTTTTTATACTCCAATTATTTTCCTGCTAGTTTTATAAATCCTATCTTCCAGCTGTCACAACTGAGCACATGCAAGCCATTTTATAAATAACTACGCCTTCTGAAAATATGTTCATGAAGCATCAACTATACCCGAAAGCTTATTAATCTAGCACAGAGCCACAGACACATAACACGGAGCTCGGCAATGAAATTGTCATGCAACGCATACAGCACACCGGAATTGCCAGTATGAAAAGTGCTTGATAATTCACTAGGATTAGGATATGGTTGCCAAATTGCCAAAATGCAACCGATCCTATTAAGAAACCATACACATCCAATATCATTTCATCCTCGTAAAACCTAGCTAGGCATTTCATCAAACACTTGACATGCAAAGCTAGTCCCCTACAAATATACCTTCTCTCACTCTTGGTTGGGGAAGAATATCAAGGGGAGGAGTGGCGCCGGACGAGCCGGTGGGCTGGAGGTGCACACGGGGAGGAGGAGGAACGCCGCCGAGCGCAGCAATGGGGCGCGATGGCTGGATGCGGGCGCGAGCACAAGCCGGGCCTTGCGCACGAGGGCCGGGAGGCGCCTGGGAGGAGGCGCCGAGGCCGGAGGCTGGAGGCGCGCTGAGCGAGGCGCCGGCTGGGAGTCCGGGCGACGCCAGCACGGGAGGCAGCCGAGGAGGCGCGGGAGGCCCGAGGAGGCGCGGGAGGCCGAGGAGGCACATGCGACGGGAGCTGGGCGGGAGGCGGGCGGGTCGACTGAGGCGCCAAGCGATCGAGCCTGGAGGAGTCACCGGAGGTTTTGGGGAGAAAAAGAAAGGCTGGCTTCTTCTTTTTTTTTGTGTGTGTTGGTGGCTTTTAAGGTTAAGGGAACAATATAACTACACAACCTCTAGAGTCCCCAAAACAACCAACTCCAAAGATTTCAATTTCAAAAACACGGCGAAACGAAAATCCTTTGAAGTTAAGAAAACAAAAAAAACAATTCTGGCCAAAAAAACCCAGGAAAACGATTTGCGGTATTACACATTTGCACTTGATCCGGAGGGGTTTTGTACCTGGCTATACAAGTTGGACAAGGCACGGTGAAGAGGAGATCATACTTCAACGTGATAACATCGACGACGGAGCCGGCAATGTGGCAGCTGACATCAGTTATGGATCCGATGAGGATAGGTTGGTCGTTGATGACGACAATAATCTAGCTCGAATGTTGCGTGATGTAGAAGAGAACTACATTAGTCAGAGAGAGTTTAATCAATTCAAGGGTTTGATGGAGGATTCGGAGAAACCTTTGTTCCCGGGTTGTAAGGAGGAATACACAAAGTTGCACACGGTGCTCTCGCTGCTGAAATTGAAGGTAGGCAATAGTTGGTCCGACAAAAGTTTCACGGCGTTGTTACATCTCTTAGTGGACATACTGCCTGAGGGAAACATGTTGCCTAAAACCACGTATCTAGCTAAGAAGGTTGTATGTCCCTTGGGATTGGAAGTAGAAAGAATACATGCTTGTCCAAACGATCAGATACTCTATCGCAAAGACTATGCGTATATTCATGTATGTCCGTGTGCAAAGCATCGCGATACAAGCGTAAGGGCGATGACAACGGTTATCGAGGTGAAGAAAGGAGCTCCTGCTAAAGTGGTGTGGTATTTGCTAGTAATACCTCGTTTGAAGCGTTTATTTGGAAACAAAAAGCACGCCAAATTGATGCGATGGCACTCGTAAGACTGTAAGAGGGATGGAAAATTGAGACACCCTACCGATTCTCGCCTAAAGGAGAACCATCGATAGACTCTTCAGGGAGAACTTTGGAAATGAACCGAGGAATGTAAGGTTTGGCTTGAGTACGGATGGAATGAATCCTTTCGGTAACATGAGCAAAGATTCATAGCACTTGGCCTATGACTCGTGTATATACAACCTTCCACCCCGTTGTGTATGAAGCGAAAGTACATTATGATGTCGTTGCTTATCTAAGGGCCGAGACAACTCGCAACGATATTGATGTATACCTACAACCATTGGTGGAAGATCTTGTGATACTGTGGAACGAAGGTGTACAGGTATGGGACGAGTACAAACGAAAGTACTGCACTCTACGCGCATTGTTGTTCTGCACCATCAATGATTTTCTTGCGCTTGGTAACCTGTCCGGCCGTACTATAAAAGGAGCCAAAGCATGCCCCCAATGCATGGATGAAAATGCTAGTGTGTGGCTCAACAACTCGAGGAAAACATGTACATGCGTCACCGGAGGTTCCTTCGCTGGAATCATCCGTACCGCAATATGAAGAAACAATTCGACGGGACAAAGGAAGACGGTTTAGCTCCAAGGCGTCTTCATGGGGAAGAGGTGTATAATATGGTTAGGGATCTTAATATTGTACTTGGAAAGGGGAGTACTGGTAATACATCGTGGTCCCATACTGAGAAGACCACGTGGAAGATATCCATCTTTTGGGACTTGCCCTACTGGAAGGACTTGGAAGTTCGACACTGCATCGACGCCATGCATGTAGAGAAGAATGTATGTGACAGCGTGGTTGGTCTTTTACTGAATGTTCCTAGCAAAACAAAGGATGGACTGAAGGCACGAAGGGATTTGGAAGACATGAAAATCAGAGCCGAGCTACATCTTCAAGACACTGGGAAAGGCCGGCTTTACCTTCCCTCAGCTTGCTACACTTTGAGCAAGAAAGAGAAAACAGAACTCTACAAGTGCTTGTATGGCGTGAAAGTTCCGTCCGGTTACTCCGCAAACATCAAGAAACTGGTATCGATAAAAGATTTGAAGTGAACTAGCATGAAGTCTCATGATTTTCATGTGATGATGACGCAAATGCTCCTTATTGCAATTAGAGGTATTTTGCCTGACAAGGTCTGAGAGGCAATCATGAGGTTGTGTTCCTTCTTCAACGTGATTTCACAGAAGGTCATCGATCCCGTTGGACTTTATGAACTTCAGGCTGATGTGGTAAAGACTCTGTGCCAGTTAGAGATGTATTTTCCCTATCATTTTTTGATATCATGGTTCATCTCATTGTTCACCTTTTCAATGAGATAAATATTTGCGGCCCTGTATTCCTGCATTAGATATACCCATTTGAAAGGTATATGGGTGTTCTGAAGAAATATGTACGTAATCGATCTCGGCCGGAAGGCTCTATTGTAGAAGGTTATACAACTAAGGAGGTTATTGAGTTCTGTGTTGATTACATGTAGGAGGTCGAACCGGTAGGAGTGCTTGTATCTCGCCATGAGGGTAGGCTAGGTGGGAAAGGTGTAATAGGAAAGAAATCCACAAATTCTTACGATAATATTTTGTTCGAACAAACCCATTTCACAGTATTGCAACAATCAGTTGATGTGTACCCGTATATGGACATACACAAGGGTAAGCTAAGGAGGGAAAACCGAGGACAGTTAGAGCTTTGGATAACAAAAGAGCACAATCATTTGTTCAGTCATTGGTTCAGGGAGCACATGTCTGGTGAAGAAACGAGTGTTACATTGAGGTGTTTGGCAAAAGGGCCTTCAGGTACAATCACGACATGGCAAGGATATGACATCAATGGATATACATTTTACACGAGAGCTCAGGATAGCAAGAGCACTTACCAAACAGTGGTGTCCGTATAGATGTTTATGACAACACAGGCAGTATGAAGAGCAACTACTACGGGTTCATAGAGGAGATTTGGGAGCTTGACTACTGTATTTTCAAGATCCCGGTGTTTCGATGTCGTTGGGTACAACTCCCGAAGGGTGTCAAGGTGGACAAGTATGGCTTTACTACTGTGGACATCGAACATATCGGATACAGAGACGAACCATTCGTACTTGCAAATCAAGTAGCACAAGTATTCTACATAATCGACCCGGCAGATAAGAAGCGCCATGTAGTTCTGTAAGGAAAAAGAAGGATCGTCGGAGTTGAGAATGTCGTGGATGAGGAAGAGTACAACCAGTTTGATGAGTTGCCTCCTTTCGTAGATGGCATCATCAGCTTCGAGGAAGAAGCCACTCAAGAAGCTACCTATCATCGTGATGATCACAACGAAGGCCAAATTGTAAAAGAAAATAAGTAGTTACGAGTAATGGCAATATTTGTCCTTGTATATGTGAAAAATAAGGTAACGAAGTAAAATGTGATATGACTCCTTTTGACTGCGAATGTAATATGTTTGTCCAGCTAAAATTTTACCATATCTTCCCAAAAATAGTATGAAATTATTGTGAAAATATAAAATCATACACTCTAATGCATCAGGTTCGATAAAAAACGCCGTCGCACTTTTATTCTTCATCTTGGCATCACAGCAACAATGGTTGCTCGGTGACGATGCGTGGTCATCTATATTTGTGGCGGTTAACAAATAAAAACTATTTTACTGAGATTTGATAGCTCTTTAAATGGCTAAGAGGGGATAGGGGTAGTCATCTGTATCTGTGGCGGTTAATAATAATAACCGTCACAGATAATAGTTATCTGTAGCACATTAACCAATTAATACCTTAAATTCGCCTTTTATACAACACAGAATAGCTCCTAGAGAACTAGACACATATGATTCAGACTTTTCACCTACATTAATGAAGGACAGACACTCATAGCACGTCATCTCCCAAGTCCCAGATAAGCACCATGCACTAGCTCTACCATACTTTTGCGACTTGCAGTGGAAGTAATGTATTTGTGTTCAGGGTGGGAAAACTGGTGCGTAAAACCAACTGACGTGATTCTTTAGTGGAGTTCGGAAGAAAGGGCCATTACAAAATGTGATCCAGGGGAACCATTTTCATAGTAAACTCCAAATGGCATGTAAAATATGTTTGTACTTCTGTTGTTAGATACTATTGTGATGTGTAATTACATTCCCTGCGGCCTGCAAGTTTCTGTGTAGATCTGGGGTAAGAATAACAAACGGGGAGATGGCATTGCATGTAAAGGAAAAGGTAAAACAAAAAACAAAATGCAGAGACTTGGATTCTCTGAGCAATTCCCTCATAACCTGTGCCGGGATCACACAGTGATCAACTATAGGACGCCATGATTAACTTTTATGTTTTTTCCCGTAATGCTTGGCCGCCCCTCACCGTTGGCTGTTGGTCACGACTCACGACTGGTTATCTCAACGAGTGTATGCGATTTCGGTGGATACACACATGCAGAAACTATATTAGCCATGTACGGAGTTGGAGTTGGTAATAACAAGAAAAGTAAAGCCAAATTTTCTGGCACTGGTACTGGTATGGGGACAGCGAGATGAAAGAATCATATTGTTAGGGCCGGCTGTGACCGGGTGTTTGTTAGGCGCAGCCGTGGGGCCGCTGCCTAAGGGAGGGAATCCTCCAGCGGCTGCAGGTTTGCATTTTGTTTGGCAGCCGGCTGTAGATAGGAAAGGTGAGGAATAAAATCTGCTGTTAGTTAGGAATGTAGGGGCTGTTAGTTAGGAAAGAATAAGGAGAGGAAGATCTGTTGGCATGCATGCGGCTTGGGGAGAATAAAGGGGCGCAGGAAGGATCAAGGAGGGACTTTTTGGCAATTGTTTCGGTCCAAGGACAAGGCGGTGGCTCCGACAACAGCCTTACCCAAGGCGACGATGGTGAGCTCTTCAACGTCAAGCCTGCGACCCGGTCATTGGCCGGGAACTCGAGCCTACGAGTTGGTGCATTCATCTGTGCCGGCTTGTAACAATTTGGTATAAGAGCACCACGATCCGGGAAGGAGTAGCTGCGGAATTCAGATGGAAGGAAGGGTTCGGGTCTTGAGGAGGAGATGAAGGGGATGAAGGCAGACATCCAGGAGTTGAAGGGGATGTTTGGGGAGATGATGAGGATGTGGAAGGGCAAGCAGCCGGTGGGAAACGAGAGGGAGGTGCAGGCGGTTGATCCTAAGGTCACGGACCTGAAGGTGGTGACCGGTGGGGGCGCGGCTGGGCATCACAGAACGCATGGCGAGGGAGGCAGTCGTGTGGGAGGAGGAAGGCTACACGGTGAACATCACCAAGTGCGGCGTGGAGGCCATGGATGGGCTGAGGAAGAAGATGATCGCCATTGGACGCCTCGTCTTCCAAGGTTTGATCTGCCGGAGTATGACGGCCAAGGAGATCCGTTGAGTTGGCTGCGCAAGTGTGAGCGCTATTTCCGCGTTCATAAGATCAAGGAGGAGGAATGGGTTGAGATTGCTGGCTTGCATCTTTCGAGGGAAGTGCAGGACGTGTTGGACAATTGGTAGGAAGAAGAACCGTGGATCGCGTGGGAAGATTTCTATGATGCCTTCATCCAGCGATTTACGCAGCATTCCAGCGTTGGTCCGTTAGGAGATTTGGCGAATTTCAAGCAGGAAGGTCAAAGTGTAGATGAATATGCACGCGAATTCCAGAGGCTTCTGGCTAGGGTTCCAAGGATGCGCAGGGTCGACCAGATCGAGATGTTTATGGCAGGCCTGTCTCGGGCGGTGGGGGTTGAGGTTCGCCGAGAACGGCCACATGATTTGGCGGAGGCCGCGGGGTAGCAAGGAGGCGTATAACGGAAAGAGGCGTGGATTGCGGAGGCGGAACAACGATGGACCCAGACAGGGCGAGGAAAGGGGGGAACACAGCGCGGGTGGAGCTTTCCCAACGGGGGGAATATCCCGGCGTCAAGTTCCCATGGAACCGGTAGAGCGGTGGTAGCGAGGCGATTGTCGGAGCGACCATCGGACTGATGGTCGAAGCGATTCGGTGGTCGGTGAGAAGGCACCAGGAGGTTCAAACATGCCTAGCAAAGCAACAACAGTCGGAGGAGGAATGTCGGGCATAGGAGGAGGTCAGGCAGTGCCGGCGGCGAGCATGCAAAGCACGGCGGGGTCGACTCACACCGCCTAAGGCTGTCAGCGGATCAGTTAGCCGAGAGGAGGGCAAAGGGGCTTTGTTATAACTGCGACGAAGTCTATACTCGTGGTCACAAGTGTAAACGGTTGTTTCATTTGGAAGTGGAGGAGGAAAGGGAAGTAGAGGATGAAGGAGAGGAGCTAGAGGCCGAGCTTGCAGTGGAGGCCGCCTTGTCCATGATTGCAGCGGTTGGACCTAAACAGGGCGATACAATGCAAGTGGAAATCGAAATGGAAGGGAAGAAGTGGCTGGGGCTGATCGATAGTGGCAGCATGCATAATTTCATTAGTGCTTATGCCGCCCGACAGTTGGAGAAGGGAGGCAAAGTGCGGGCGGAAGGGAGCAGAAATCAGCAAGTCAAGGTGGCTGACGGGTGGCAATTACCGTGCCTAGGCAACCTAGAAGCTGAGTTTACCATTCAAAACCGCCGGTTTGCAGCGTCATTCACAGTGCTACCCATTGACTCCTTTGATCTGATATTGGGGGTTCAATGGCTGAAGACTCTAGGAAGGTTGCAGTGGAACTTCGGGAAGCTGACTATGGAGTTTGAGGAGAATGGGGAGGAGGTGAAGTTGCAAGGGTTGTGCAGGAAGCAAAAGGCCAGGATGATGCAAGTTAGTATGGAGGGAAGGGAATTGTTGGAGGCACTCTTGGACTCATATGCGGATGTGTTTGAGGAGCCCCAGGGGCTGCCACCGGCCCGGGCCTGCGACCACAGAATTCCGTTAGAGGCCGGAACCGATCCAATAGCAGTGCGCCCTTATAGATATCCATATCGGCAGAAGGATGAGATAGAAAAATAGTGTGAACAGATGCTACAACAGGGTATTATCCGACTGAGTCATTCTCCTTTTTTGTCACCTGTCTTGTTGGTGAAGAAGGCGGATGGGACCTGGAGGTTTTGTGTGGATTATCTCAGGTTGAATGCGAAGACTATCAAAGACAAATTCCCTATTCCTGTGATAGAGGAGCTCTTGGATGAATTGGGAGGGTCTCGATACTTCACTAAGTTAGATCTGCGGTCTGGGTACCATCAGGTACGCATGAAGGAGGAGGATATTATGAAGACGGCTTTTCGGACACATCATGGCCACTATGAGTTTCTAGTGATGCCATTCGGACTGTCCAATGCACCTTCTACCTTCTAGGCCCTAATGAATGAGGTGCTTCAGGAATTCTTGCGTAAGTTCGTGCTGGTTTTCTTTGATGACATTTTAATATACAGTCGCACGGAGGACGAGCATAGGGAGCATGTGGGAGCAGTCTTCGCTAAATTGCGGAGGCACAGTTTATATTTGAAGAAGTCGAAATGTGCTTTCGCACAGGAGAAGATTAGATACTTGGGCCATCTTATTTTGCAGTCGGGGGTGGAAGCCGACCCTGCCAAAATTCAAAGCAGATGGCGGGTGGCGCGACCTTCTCTGAGGATTGAGTCTGGGATTCTTGGTGCAGCTAGGTATTACTGGCGATTTATCAAGGATTATGCCAGCATTGCGGATCCACTAACGACACTTTTGAAGAAGAATGGATTTGGATGGAATGATGCAGCAGAGGAAGCCTTCGGCAGACTGAAGAGGTCTTTAATTTCAGCGCCAGTGTTACAAATGCCAGATTTTTTGTTGCCTTTTGAAGTGGAGTGTGATGCGTCGGGCACTAGCATTGGGGCCGTTCTTCACCAAAATGGGCATCCAGTGGCTTATTTCAGTAGGAAGTTGGCGGAACGTCATCGGAAGCTTGCCGCCTACGAGCGGGAACTTATTGGCTTGTCCAAAGCAATGCGTCATTGGCGGCCATACCTATGGGGGCAAGGATTTACGGTCCGGACAGATCATGGGAGTCTCAAATTCTTATTAGAACAGGCATTAATTACTCCTCCACAACAACATTAGTTGAGTAAGTTGATGGGCTTCGATTTTTGGGTGGAATACAAGCCGGGCAAGCACAATAATGCGGCCGATGCATTGTCCAGAACACCGGAGGAGGGGTAGCACTGTGCGGCTGTGTCGGTTGTGCAAGACGTGACCCGTGATCAATGGTTGGAAGTATTGAAGAATGATACGGAGGTCCAACAGAAAGCGCTGCAAGTCACTACTAGTACCGAGGTTCCCTCGCCATCACCCATTCACTGGGAGGTTAAAGAAGGATTGGTTTATAGAGAAGGCAAGTTGTGGGTGCCCAGAACATCACCTTTGGTCGAGCTTATGATCGCAGTAGTGCACGACTTAACACATGAGGGCAGTCAGAAAGCCTCCATCGCCTTCGGGCTTTGTATTGGTGGGATCACCAGAAGGAGACTGTGCGAGAGTTTGTGGCGAAGTGTACCATTTGTCAGCAGCATAAAGCAAGCACTCAAGCCCCAGCCGGTCTCCTGCAACCCCTGAACATCCCCCATCAAGTCTGGGCAGATATCTCGATGGATTTTATCACTGATCTGCCGAAGTCCCAGGGTAAGACAGCACTAATGGTCGTGGTCGACCGTCTCTCCAAATATGCACATTTCCTTCCCCTTACCAGGCCAACCACAGCAGCAGCAGTCGCCAAGTTATTTTTTGACCAGATCATGAGGTTACATGGGATCCCGGAATCCATTGTCTCTGATCGCGATCCAGTGTTCCTTAGTGCGTTTTGGCAAGGGCTCTTCAAGCGGAGTGGTACGACCTTGTTGCTCTCCACAGCCTATCATCCGCAGACGGATGGGCAAACAGGAGTTGTTAACAGGACCATTGAAATGTATTTGCGGTGCTTGGCAGCGGAAAACCCCTCTTCTTGGGCGCAATGGGTCCCCTGGGCGGAGTACTGTTATAATACTTCATTCCATTCTGCCCATCGGCTCACACCATTTGAACTGGTATATGGCCGAGCTCCTCCACCGTTGCTCCCATATCAGCACGACTCCACAAGTATTGATTCCGTGGATTGCACTCTGGTGGACCGGGATGCTCTCCTACAGCAAGCCAAAACTCAACTGTGCATGCTCAGAACCGAATGAAGCAGTATTATGATGATAAGCATCGTGAGGAAAGTTTTGAAGTGGGTTCGTGGGTGTGGCTCAAGCTTCAACGGCACGGCAGCGATCCGCCCATGCCAATCCTCCCGTCCAAGTTGTCTCTCGCTTCTATGGCCCTTTTCAGGTACTTCAGCGAGTCGGCGGAGTGGCATACCGATTGCAGCTTCTAGAGAGCTCCCGCATTCATAATGTGTTCCACGTATCCTTGCTTAAACGCTTCAAGGGCGTTCCTCCGACGCAAGTGATGGATCTTCCGGCAGATCTCCTGCCGACCCTTGCGATTGATCGACCGGAGCCATACAAGCTGCTGGCCCAAAGGTTTCTTAATGGCCATCGCCAATTTTTGGTGCACTGGACAGGGGAATTGGCAGATGAAGCGACTTGGATGGATGCAATTGTTCTTCGGCGTTCATTTCCTAATTGTAAGCTTGAGGACAAGCTTAGTTTCGAGGGAAGGAGTGATGTTAGGGCCGGCTGCGACCGGGTGTTTGTTAGGCGTAGCCGTGGGGCCGCTGCCTAAGGGAGGGAATCCTCCGGCGGCTGCAGGTTTGCGTTTTGTTTGGCAGCTGGCTATAGATAGGAAAGGTGAGGAATAAAATCTGCTGTTAGTTAGGAATGTAGGGGCTGTTAGTTAGGAAAGAATAAGGAGAGGAAGATCTGTTGGCATGCATGCGGCTGGAGGAGAATAAAGGGGCGCAGGAAGGATCAAGGAGGGACTTTTTGGCAATTGTTTCAGTCCAAGGACAAGGCGGTGGTTCCGACAACAACCTTACCCAAGGCGCCGGCGACGACGGTGAGCTCTTCAACGTCAAGCATGCGACCCGGTCATCGGTCGAGAACTCGAGCCTACGAGTTGGTGCATTCATCTGTGCCGGCTTGTAACACATATCGGGGGAAGGGAAGACAATTGGGGTTGCGTGTACAGTGACAGCCTAGAATGCTCACCTGCCAATTTCAGGATTCTTGCTGTTTAGATAGCTTCCTGTTAGTATCTAGTGTTGACTTATGATTTCTGATTCTCATACTTTTGTCAGATTCACTGTTTAGTAAGCTATTACTCTTGCAGTTATCTAATTCTTTTGTCCAGTAATCAATTGTTAGTCTGTCCTGTTCATATATGCTTTCAGCACAGTTATAGATTGTCAAATTGATTGATTTTCTAGACTACCATGTATTAATTTGAGGTAAGGTTGTCACAAACTAGTCTATATCTTTCCCTCTCTGAAATATCTCCCTTTCTATTGAGTAATATTATTGAGTGCATAATTGACGAAAATTATGTTTCGGATCGAACTGTAGTTCTAATGGAGCCCGAACCCGAGCCTATAATGGAGGAGAGCCCGAGCAGGTACCTTACTCTCCACCCAACCACCGAAGGTGCCGAGGCCTCCACCGCTGTTGCAGATGATGCTCTTGTTGCAAGACGCCGAGGACGAGGAAAACTAAGAAGCCTGAATGCTGGTACACCATCTTGGAGGTCTCAGATACTGGGGCCCCTGTTGCACCGAGAAAATCAGCTGCAAAATACAGGTCAACATGCGGGTACATCGTAAGGGATAAAGTGCCAATCACCTATTTGGATTGGCATAAAGTGCCCCGAGCCACCAAAGAGGATCTGTGGAGAGAGCTCAAAGAAACCTTCAAATTCCCTGAAGGAGCCGAGGAACTCGTGCGTTGCGATGCATTGATGACCATGGATGCGGCGTGGAGAAACTTCAAGGCGAGACTGAACATAAATTATGTGAAGCAAAACCGGTCAGCCATCGAAGAGTACCCAAGATTAGAGCCATATTGGAATGAGTTTGTGGCGATGAAGCAATCTGAAGCAGCAAGGAAGTCCAGTGAGGACCACATTAGCATCGCTAGAAGGAATACTTACCCCCACAGACTTGGCACGAGTGGGTACGCGGGTAAAATTGCTCAATGGGAGAGGTAGGAATTAGAAGCGGTCCAATTGACTGGCACAAGTCCCTTGATCGGACTACCAGACCGAGTGAAGCATCGCTAGCGAGGGCATTTATCTCGTCTACTGGGGGTTTATCATTCAAGAGCAGCGAAGACGAAGCAATGATGCAAAGAGTTCATGAGTTTTACGCCAAGTCCATCCAAGGATCTTTCCACCTAGACAGGGAGAAAGACAAGCTAACAGCGGCCCTAGGAAACAATGAGCACCCCGGTCGGATACGAGGCGTCGGGGTCAAGGTTCCATGGAAGATGGGATTCCCTGAGCACGGAGACTCTTATAGGAGCCGGAAGAGAGCTAAAGAAGAGTGGGCTGAGCAGGAAATGGAAAGGATGAAGGAAAGGGTTCTGCGAGAAATACAAGGCACCATTGAAGAACAAGTTGAACGACAAGTACAACAAGCCTTAAGCTAGGCGCAGGCCCACAACGATTCGTCCAAATTTCTACAAGTCGTCAGCAGTTAGCTATGCTGGCGTCACGCCATTGGCGTAGTGGACGACAACCATTATCCTGCACGACATACAGACCCCACACCGTCACTCAACATGCTCGTGATGAACATATTTCTCTGAGGCTACTACAGGTAGTTTATCGTGCCAAGAAGGGGTGTCTGCACAATACCCCGATAAGCGCCAAAGTTATGCAAAGGTCCGTGGTGGACACGGTATTACCGCACGTTCTTGTCGAGATCGGGCTAGAAAACCCGCCAATGATGAGATAACAACTCTAGGAAGTGTCGCCCACTCATTCATCCATGGCGCAAGCGTGACATCGTCTTGGACCATGCAAAGGCCGACCTCTCTGCTGAAGATAAATCAAGATCCGTCACCAAAGACCTAAGAGTGAAACGGTGAAGAAGCAAGATGAGGTAGAAAAGAAATCCATTGAGGACCCTATAATGGTGGCCACTGTTAGTACTCCAAAGCAGAAACCTATAATACCTAATACTTCAAAGGACAAACCTAGAACCCCTGATCTAAAAAAATGGCACATTAGACAAGCCATATCAGCCAGATCAGGCGAAGCTAGGACCGAGTATGATGTCGTGCGAGAAAAAAGTAAGGGCAAGGCGAAGTCTAATGACCAAGATAATCAACAAAGATTGATATTCAAGGTAGGGAAGCCCTTAGTCACCGCTTCGAAGTTAAAAAGTCTAACACCCATGATGCAGCGATTACATGTATGGTACATGGATCAATCCAACCAAGAGGTACTCCCGAAGGTGATCACTGCAATTTTCTGTGAGGAACATTTTCACCATGCGGGCGATGGCTACTTCTTAATAGAATTCGATAACTTGCACAACTTGTTCTATCACGATGCCCTCGACATATCTTTTTTGAGATGCTGGTCACTGTAAGTGTCTAATATATCAATCTTGGTCTACATTCACGTAATACCGATAAATGTCATGTCTAACTATTTCGTTATATAGATACGAGATGATTGAAGTACGAAGAACCAAGGGGCCAGTGGGATTCCTCGACCCGGGAACGGTTTGCCAAGCTGAAATCAAAAGAGCACCAAAGGAGGTCGAGGAGTACGTATATAAAGCTTTGATTAAACTACAAGACAAGGAGTTTATACTTTTACCATACCATTTTAAGTAAGTTCCTCACTAGCTAGTTAAATTACTCGTTGATTTCGTTATTTACTCTGATGTAAGGACTAATGACTATGGCATCATGCATGTGTATGTAGCTTCCACTGGATTCTTGTAATAATTCATCTAGAAAAGAGCAAGATGCTGATCATGGATCCACTGGATAAACCTAAAAAAGACTTTGAAGTGATGACACATTTAATGAATGAGGCATTCAAAAGATATTGTCAGAAGAGCTCGAGATACCGCCCATTCCACAAATCCCTTACAATCCGTACTAATTTTCTGGTATGCACGCAAGGAATATTCTTATATCGTATTTTATAGTAAATAGCTCCTTCGACGACATCTTAGTTCATTCGATTTTTGCAGTGTCACAAGCAGCCGCAAGGAACAAATTTATGTGAGTACTTCGTGTGCTAGTACATGCCCGAAATCTTAGGTTGCACAATAAAAGACATTGACGTAGAGGTCAGTCATGCTGACATGACACATTGATTCGCACCACTCAATTTCTATATACTCTCTTAATTTTGTTTTTCATACTTATAGCGCCTCAAGTTGTCTACGGTAGGACTGCTTCCTTTTGAAATCCAAGCCATTCAGGGCCAGCTCGCCTACTTCATCATGAAGGAAATAATCAACAAAAAAAGCGAGTTTTATGACGAAGACAACAATGATCCAATCATCCATACTCTTGTCTCACATCACGTGTCTCCAACCTCCGAAGACCCGTAGGCTTCTAGTTTAGAAAACTAGTTTAGGCTTTTATTACTTCAATTTTGTTTCATTACAAAGTGTAAATAACTCTTTGTTCCTTTGAAATGGGAACCCCTTCTTTTGTCAATGCCACTTCTTTTGTCAGTGGTTGTGCTAGTGTAGCATGTACTTTTGTCTTCTTCAAGAACACACACACATGCGAGTGACACTTCTAAATATTTCATGTGTTTGTCTTACATGGTTATTTTTTCATATGAAGTTATTTCATGTGTTTGTAATAGTTTGATAAACTAACCAAGTGAAAAATTACTTGGTTAGTTTGATAAACTAACCAAGTGAAAAATGTTGATTCTTGTCATATAGCTTGCGCAGTTCCATGTCGATTCTGTGTTTTGCGTAACATTTCCTCAAACAGATAATTGTCAGCATGAGCCACTTGAGATGATAAATTTCCTTGTTTGCTTTAGATTAAATCTTGTTATTTCCTTTTTCTGATATTCAGGAAGCTCGTAGTAAATTTTATGTGGAAACAAAACCAACTAATGCAATTGAGATTAAGCGGTGAATGGATTTCGAACTCGATTTCAGGCAGGCATCACTCAAGTTCAAAAGAACATCTTCATCGTCATCAATGGGAAGGATCTCTCGCAAGGTAGTGATATGTTGAATCTTGAAGCAACAATTTTGCTTAACTTGTTGGATATTTCATAGTAAGCATAATGATTATCACATGTTGCTAAGGTTGGTGCTGGAACAAAACTAATAGATTGAGAGCTACTGAAGCATGAGTAGCTCTTTCTGATTTTATCTTCACTATGAGTTTAAGAGTTCCATGTGTTCATTATCTCTGTAGGTTTTTGAAGGCTAGGAAATTTGACACTGAGAAAGCCATTCATATGTGGGCTGAGATGCTCCAGTGGAGAAAAGAATTCGGTGCAAATACAATACTAGAGGTGAGGCCAATGGTGTTCGGCTAGTAGTATTAATGTGTGATTATTTTCTTCGGTACAGATACATAGTTAGATTATTTTCTGTACACTATTGTCTGTGATTATTTCTGTACACTATTTTCATTATGCTCAGAGGGCATGGCTAGCACTACCTGAGGCTAGACACAAATGCCAGTTTTTATTTTCGTGTGGGGGATTATCAGTGGCGGTTTTTGGCAAAAACCGCTACTGATATACTATCAGTGACAGTTCTAGCCAAAAATGCCACTGATACTAGGCCAATCAGTGGCGGTTTTATATACAACCGCCACTGATAGTTGTATCAGTGGTGGTTCTAGCCAAAAACCGCCATCGATACTATCGATGGCGGTTTTGGCTAGAACCACTACTGATATTCGGGTCTGAGTGGCGGTTCGAGCAAAAAACCGCCACTGATACTTGGACTATTAGTGGCGTTTTTTGGCTCGAACCGCCATTGATACCCGAATATCAGTAGCGGTTCTAGCCAAAAACCGCCACAGATAATGTTATCAGTGGCGGTTCTAGAACTACCACTGATAATCCTCGATTATTAGTGGCACTAAATCTGTGGCGGTTCAAAAACCGCCACTGATGACAGTTATGAACCGCCACTGATGACCTTTTTCACGGTAGTGATTGTGTTCTCTAAAGTTTTTTGAAGGAATTGGTTATATTGGTGGTATTTAGGCTTTGACAATTTATAATTATCCCCATCATGCCATGTCATGGGCTGATTATGCTCTGAGATGGTACGATCATTTGTTACAAGTCTATTGGATAGACACTAGATGCAATCTTGGGGAACCACTCAGAGATAGTTGAGTGGATAAAGCCTCGTATGATTGGAACTGGACTTATTATCCAACGATAATGAGGTGCTACAACTATACGCCCCATATAGTCTTTTACGAGGATAATGAATACTTGTATTGCACAAGATCAAGAAGTGGTTATGTGAAAGGATAACTGTGAGAAATGATATCGCTCTAAATTCTATGTATCTCACAATTCTTATAAGAATGGTGAGATATAAGTTAAGCAAAAAGATATGTGTGATTATAGGTGTATATTCACAAGATCCTTGCCTACATCTATTCAATGGAATGACAATATGTCAATGGAATAATAAGACTATAACGGTTGTTGTCTTCAAGGGGATCGAATATCTAATATAGATTCTCATGCTCTACACTTTGAGACTTACCACAGCCTGATAAGTCTTTGAGTGAAAAGTGCACTGTGAATACTTTGGAGGGAACAACTTTGGAAAGTGTGCCTATGATGCGGGAATACCTAGATGTATTTTTTGAGGAATTGCCAAGCATGCCAACTGATCGAGATGTAGAGTTCATCATAGAACTAGTCCCTGGTACAACTCCTTTTTCCAAGAGGCCCTACCGCATGCCAGCCAATGAATTCGCTGAGATGAAGAAGAAAATTGATGAATTGCAAGAAAAAGAATTCATTCATCCAAATTCGTAGCATTGGGGAGCGCCAGTTCTTTTTGTAAAGAAGAAGGATAATAGTTTGCATTTGTGTGTGGACTATAGAGCCCTGAATGAAGTCACAATCAAGAATAAGTATCCGTTGCCCAGGATTGATTACTTATTTGCTGATCAGTTGAAAGGAGCTTGCATTTTCTCCAAGATTGATCTTCGATCTGGATACCATCAGCTGAAAATAAGGTCACAAGATATTCCGAAGACAGCCTTTGCTACCCAATATGGATTGTATGAGTTCACAGTCATGTCTTTTAGACTAACCAATGCACCAGCTTATTTCATGAATTTGATGAATAAAGTGTTCATGGAGTACCTAGACAAGTTTATGGTGGTATTCATAGATGACATTCTTGTCTATTCTAGAAATGAAGCAGAACATGAAGGACATTTGAGGATGGTGTTAGAAAAGCTCAGAAGGCATCAGTTATATGCCAAGTTCAACAAGTGTGAGTTTTGGTTAAAAGAAGTTGCTTTCTTGAGGCATATAATTTCTGCTAGAGGTGTCTCAGTAGACCCCAAAAAAGTGAAAGGTGTGCTTGATTTGAGACAGCTTAAGTCAGTGCCTGACATCAGGAGTTTTCTTGGTTTAGCAGGATACTACCGAAGATTCATAGAAGGATTCTCAAGGATCGCAAGACCGCTTACCCAGTTGCTGAAGAAGGAGAAAAAGTTCGAATGGACTAAAGCCTGTGAGTAGAGTTTTCAGGAATTGAAGAAAAGATTGACTATAGCCCCAGTGCTTATCTTGCCGGATATTCGAAAAGACTTTGAGATTTTCTGTGATGCTTCAAGACAGGGTCTTGGATGCGTCTTGATGCAAGAAGGTAAAGTAGTTGCATACGTCTCACGGTAATTGCGACCATATGAGGAAAACTATCTAACCCATGACTTAGAAATGGCTGCAGTTGTGCATGCACTAAAGTTGTGGAGGCATTATCTCACTGGGAATCATTGTGAGATCTTCACAGACCAAAGCTAATATAGTTGTTGATGCCTTAAGCCGAAAGAGCTACTGCAATAATTTGATGATTAAAGAAGGATAACCCGCTCTTCACGAGGAGTTTCAGCATTTGAATTTGGAACTAGTGTAGGAAGGTTTTGTTGCTACTTTGGAGATTCGACCAACCCTGGTTGATCAGATCAAAAAGATACAAAAGTCAGATAAGGAAGCTGCTAAGATCAGGGATAGAATGAAGGAAGGTAAAACCCTAAAATTTTCAGAAGATGAAGAAGGAGCAGTTTGGCTTGGAAAAGTATTTATGTGCCGAATCAAAAAGAAATCAAGCAATTGATATTAAAGGAGGCGCATGAGTCAGCATACTCAATTCATCCAAGCAATACTGTATCATGATCTTCATAGTGTATATTGGTGGCCAAGGATGAGAAAGGAAATTGCAGAGTACATAGCTATGTGTGATGTATGCCAGTGAGTTAAAGCTGAACATCAGATACCCGCAGGATTGATGCAACCGTTAAAGGTACCTAAATGGAAGTGGGAAGAAATTAGAATAGATTTCATTACAAGACTTCCAAGGACCAGATCAGGTCATGACTCAATATGGGTTGTAGTGGATCGATTGATAAAAGTTGCACATTTCATTCTTGTGAGATAAACTTGCAGAGTTGTATATGTTAAGGATTGTGTGTTTGCATGGTGTGTCCAAGAAGATTGTTTCAGATAGAGGAACTCAGTTCATATCAAGATTCTGGCAAAAGTTACAAGAAGTATTGGGCACCAATCTAAATTTTAGCACATCTTATCACCCTCAGACTGATGAACAGACTGAGCGGGTGAATCAGATTCTCGAGGATATGAGGAAAACTATCTAACCCATGACATCGAAATGGTTGCAGTTGTGCATGCACTAAAGCTATGGAGGCATTATCTCACTGGGAATCATTGTGAGATCTTCACAGACGAAAGCTAATATAGTTGTTGATGCCTTAAGCCGAAAGAGCTACTACAATAATTTGATGATTAAAGAAGGATAACCCGCTCTTCACGAGGAGTTTCAACATTTGAATTTGGAACTAGTGGACGAAGGTTTTGTTGCTGCTTTGGAGATTCGACCAACCCTGGTTGATCAGATCAAAAAGATACAAAAGTCAGATAAGGAAGCTGCTAAGATCAGGGATAGAATGAAGGAAGGTAAAACCCTAAAATTTTCAGAAGATGAAGAAGGAGCAGTTTGGCTTGGAAAAAGTATTTATGTGCCGAATCAAAAAGAAATCAAGCAATTGATATCAAAGGAGGCGCATGAGTCTGCATACTCAATTCATCCAAGCAATACTATATCATGATCTTCATAGTGTATATTGGTGGCCAAGGATGAGAAAGAAAATTGCAGAGTACATAGCTATGTGTGATGTATGCCAGTGAGTTAAAGCTGAACATCAGATACCCGCAGGATTGATGCAACTGTTAAAGGTACCTGAATGGAAGTGGGAAGAAATTAGAATAGATTTCATTACAAGACTTCTAAGGACCAGATCAGGTCATGACTCAATATGGGTTGTAGTGGATCGATTGACAAAAATTGCACATTTCATTCCTATGAGATAAACTTGCAGAGTGGTATATGTTAAGGATTGTGTGTTTGCATGGTGTGTCCAAGAAGATTGTTTCAGATAGAGGAACTCAGTTCATATCAAGATTCTGGCAAAAGTTGCAAGAAGCATTGGGCACCAATCTAAATTTTAGCACATCTTATCACCCTCAGACTGATGAACAGACTAAGCGGGTGAATCAGATTCTCGAGGATATGTTAAGGTCTTGTGCGTTGACCAATGCGACAAGTTGGGATCAAAGTTTACCCTATGCAGAATGCTCATATAACAATAGTTATCAAGCAAGCTTGCAAATGTCACGGTTTGAAGCATTGTACGAAAGAAAGTGCAGAACACCTCTTTGATGGAATGAAACAGGAGATCACCAAGTCTTCAGTCCTGATATTCTGCAAAAGGCTGAAGAACAAGTAAAAATGATCGAGGATAGGTTAAGAATAGTGCAATCTAGGCAAAAGAGTTATGTTGATAACCATCGAAGAGAGTTAACCTTTGCTCCTAGTGACTCTGTGTACTTGAAAGTCTCACCGCTCAAAGGGATGCATTGATTCCATGTTCATGGAAAATTAGCACCAAGATTCATTAGACCGTTTCCAATCCTGGCCAGAAGTGGGGAAGTGGCTTATAAGTTGGAGCTGCCACCACAGTTGTCATGTGCACAATGTGTTCCATGTGTCATTGCTGAAGAAGTGTGTGAGACCCCGTTCTGATGAACAGGAACCTCCATGTGATTACTGTGCTATTCCCTGGATCAGTAGCTAGCACTCACATGTTTACAACAATTGGAAATCACAACCATACATTTTAATAATTAAGCGGAAAGATTATACAAATAATATTACAACTCAGAGGAATATAGCAGCAAAAGAAGCAAGCCTTGTGGTTTACCCATCCAAACCCGCAGGCAACTGACCAGGCATAAACTTCAGATAGAATACGGCGAAGAAAAAAAATCCCGCAACTTACGATGGACAACTTCGAAGCTTCGCTGTATAAACCACCTACAATATAATTAGGCAAGGGTGAGTACGTGGCGTACTCAAAGAAGATTCTGAGCAAAACCTACAATACATGCAGCCATTTCAAGGAGGCTATTACGCTTAATTTGCATAAAGTTTAATTTGAATTTGGAAACCAAGTTATTTGCAATCGAATTTAAAAGAGCAAGATTAATTGATAGCAAATAAGTAAAGCATAAATAACACTCACCGTCCTCACGGCGTGAGCGCATTTAATCAATCATTGCCATCGCATGGCATATATCCATTCTTTGTCCACACAGGCACAACAAATGATACCAATACTTGCCCACACAGGTATAGCATTGGGTCATCGTGGGTAAGCTAACTTGTAAAATAAACCCTTTTGGAAACAATAAAACATTTAACTCGTGCAAGTTCACCAAGACACCCATGACCGCGGCACGGCTAATCAATTAGATTTAAACTCGCAGAGGTGTACAACTGTACCCACAAGGAATGATCAACTCACCACGTCAGCCGTGGATCCACATTTTCACACCCAACACCACGCTCGCCCATGGCAAGGGTACACCGTTGCACCGCCAGCAATTACCCATACGAATGCGCATGGAAGCCCCTCACAAGCAATCCGCATCGAATGCCTCCGCTAGCTCCTGCCTACCAATGAGCAAAGCCATGTCTAAACAATTTAATAGGCTAAGGCTAACCCATCCTCACCCTCGTGGTTTGTACGGATTTTCTTGGATCATACAACACGATGTTCGGTCCTTAATCCGACACGGGCGATACTCCACCCTACACTACGTGCAATTCCTGTTGCACAATCGGCTATTGCCAATAATCGCCCGCATCAAAGCATAGTTTTCTTTTGGGTTTTTAATCAAAGTACCCGTAACCAACAGGGACATTTTCCATGTTTTCAGAAAACAATTATTGGTTTGATCATGTACATTGCTGATTCTAAAGCATGGCTAAGCATGAATAATATGAGCGCATATACCCATGATGACATTAAGTAATGCCTATCCTCAATCTATGGTTATCAAGGTTCACATATTCATAATCATCAAAGGAGATCCACAAAACAACAGGTATAACTACCAAATCCACAATATAGCAATTTACATAAAGTAACCGCATGCATAAAACAATTTGATGCACAAAAGGAATATAAAATACTGGGATCAATATGGTCAAAGGATGCTTGCCTTGCTTAATCATTGCCTACGGTGGAGACATGGTTGCGATTGACGAAGATGACGACGGGAATAGCAACGTCGGGTTCTACACGTTGATCAACGGAAATAAAGCAAAACACTAACTTCAATAAGGGCAAAAAGAAAGTAGATAGAAAGAACAAATAAAACTCTTCACAAGAACAGGGATTGCTCTTTACGAATTTATTAATCTTATTTTACGAATTCAAGATGCAAAGATTGTTTGGATTAATAGAATTAATCATTAGTTGCAAGTTCATTGATTCACTATTCACAATATGAGTTTCTGCCAATTCTTATTACTTAAGGGTTTTGCTTTATTAGGATTCAGATTCGAAGAAAGATGAAATAAGAATATTTTCTTAGATTGTCAGAGATTATATCTTGAAGATCATTTCTAACTGCTCTGCATTTAAATTCAGATTTAGATGAGCTGCTTTGTGAGTAAATGAAAAGGCTTAAATGATCATGTTGGATTATGACTAATTAGTTCTTTATCTTTAATTGATTTCGCTTAGAATTAGTTTTACGCAAGTTAAGTCTACTGATTTAGGCTACTGATAATATTTCCATTATACTTGAGAAGGTTCTGGTGATAAAAATAACTTAACTGCAGGTTTCCTCATTGCAACTACAATTCGTTATTCATAATACGGCCTAAAGAAATGTGATTATTTAGGGTTATTCAGCTATTAAGATTAATATGCAAATCATGATGAAATACGGTTATTTCTTCATAATACGATGATTTATACTTTGTATGACAATCCTAAGCTAATTCCATAAATTTTTGGCTTTGGCTGATACATGATATTCGTTGTTGAAAAAGCTTAAGTGGCAACTAAAGTTTACTATTCACGGAATCGGCCAAAAGGTGAATCGCACGATTAACGATCAAGTGTTTTGGACTAGCTTAATTTAATTGGAATGTAAGTTATAATTAAGATGTTTTTCCAGAATATGGTAGTATGAACTTTGTAGAGTGTTACTAAACTAGTTTTACTGATTTTAACATTTGGACGAGCTATTTTATTAACTGATGAAATAGCATAAATGATTTCAACGCGAACACTAGTTCGGTCAAGATTCATTTGGAGTTTGTGACTACACTACACATGATCCTTTATTCATTTTTCAGGCATTAATAAAATGAAATCCTAGAAATGTTTTAAAGTTGGTTTGGTATTATTTTAACTCTAATTGCAATAGATAAACTATTTACTTATTGTTATAATTAACATTTCCTTTCATTAAAAGAATGCAAATTAAATCTTATCTTAAAGATTTTTACATACATGGATCCTTACTGTTTTAGGAACCTATTGCAATTTACATTATCATTTTGTGAGCCATTATGCTATTATTTTGTTCTGGCCATAATAAGGTTCAATGAGGATTAACAACTAATTTTATTAAACTTGGTCCTAAGATTAAATATCTTTGCATGATTAGGTTTATTACAATCCTGTATACATATTCATTTCTTATATGGTTTTATGAACTATTATACACTCATTTCTATTAATGGCCCTATTGAGCTTTACTAATGGTTGTTTAAACAAACGAATTAAACTTAGATCAAAATTAAATGTATTTGTATACTTGAATACCTCCTGATCTTAACATCTCATGAATATTGATTTCATCATTTCATGGTTTATTATACACAAAATCTCATTAAAACCATATTAGCATTATAATCAAGGTTTAAATTAAATATAAATCCTATACTTCAAAAACTAAATCTTTTTACATATTTAGATTCTTCTGGATTTCAATTGAATATACAAATTTGTTTCACTGAATTTGGATTAACATTTCACGAGATATTAAGGATTGAAGGTAACTCGGTTTGGAAAATAACTGGAAAATGGAAATGCGCTTTACCCAGGAGAAAGCGCCTTGGCTCTGTTCTCCATCTTCTTCAGCTTGACGGCTCCTGCGCGCAGAGGGAAGAAACAGAGCAGCAGCTAGGGCTTCCGGCGGCTCTCTGGCGGTTCTCCCATGAATGCGACGGCACCGGAGGGAGAGCTCAATGAGGGTAGTCTGAAGTGGTGTCGATTCGCTTGAAGAACTTCCAGAGCAAATACGCCCACGAGCTCCGTAAATGGCGGCAATGGCGGAGGTCAAGAGAAGAAATCAAGGCATGAGAGCTCAAATCGGTAGCACGTATAGCATCACGGGGTACTAGGGGTTTCGTTTTTGGGGTTTACCTAGAGGAAGAGTCTCCGAGGAGCTCCGCCCACGGTGGCCGGTCTTGGGGAAGAAGGGCGCACGACTGCGGCTCGATTTCGCATGGAAGAAGGTAAATATTGTTGGGGGCTTTTGATCAGTGGAGTTTAGTGATGCTATGAGCCAAAGGAATTTGGAAATGAATCCCTATTTCATGCAAATTGGTTTTCGGATTGGAGCTTGGAAGGTCTCTGGTATGGCGGTAATGCAAGGGGCTTCGGTTGCTTGGCTGCTGAGAGGAAAAAGGAATGAAGGGGAAAGCTATGCGCTGCTTCGGTGATCACAGGGATGCAACGCATTGGCTAAGGGACTAAGCAAATGATTCGGCCTTGGTTGAGCTTGGTCTCGGCTGTGAACTTCACCAGACGCGACTGAGCTTCGTGGCGGCAATCGGAGGAGGTATGGGTGAAGCTTCGCGAGAGGTGCATCGTGGCTAGAGCAGGCGACGCAGACACCGTGACGCGACCAATCGAAGGAGATGCATTGAACGAGCTCGGTCACCGCTTATTGAGTGTCTCGCCGGGGTCTTCCGCTTCGCAACAGGAGGAAGAAGAAGAAGGGATGAGGTCGACATGTGGGGTCAGGACCACTTGGTAGTGAGGTTAGGCGCCAAAAGAGATAGTCTCGATTTTTATCATTGTCAAATGGGAGTAGGAAATTGCCAAACTTTTGACCAAGGACTTTGAATAGATTTTGATGCTGGTAAAAGTTCTAGGTTTAACTAAGTTACCAAAAATTGATAATATTCTCGACAACAAAGGATCGCTCCTAAATTTTGGTTTCGGATTTTGATTTAGATCAATCAAGTCTACTATTTTGAAATTTTGTTTTTCAAAAGGATTTGACCTAAGAATGCTTCGTAAAATTTTCAAGCCAAAATATTGTTTAATTATCTTATATAAATTCGACATTGCAATTTCTAGATTTTCGTGGTTTCATTTTTAAATTTGGAAAAGTCCTAAATTATATTATTGATTTATAATATTTTTACCAAAGGTAGATATTGCATTGAGGTTTTGGTGATAAATTTTTCAGCTCCATTTGTGACACCAAAATATTTTATAAATTTTGACAACGCATTGTTTTGATTTAAAAGTTGCCTTTCTAATTTATCTCTTCATTATTCTATGTGTAAAATTTCAATTTCTGGCTAAGATGATTTAATTGAACGATCAGGGTTCTAATGGCAATTTTCTAAATTTTTACTTTTTGCTTCTTGACCTTTTTCTCATTTTCCATTCTTTATTCCCATTTGTTTAATTTTTCTTGCAACATGAAAATCCAAGAACTCCCAATAAAAATCAATAATGCCAAGAAAACTCAGAAAGAATAATATTCAAACTCAAAATATTGATTTTTATTTTATTAAAATTTTGGGATGTTACAGATCTACCCCCCTTACAAAAATCTCGACCCCGAGATTTGGCGGATCTAAGGGGAAAGTAATTCCAAAAGAAGTCAGGAAACTCTTCCTTGAGTCGGTCTTCTCGTTTCCATGTTGCTTATTCTTCAAAATGATTGCTTCGTTGAACCTTGATCGTCTGGCGGAATTTATTACGAGTGTGGCGTTCAGCTTCTTTTAGGATTCTAATCGAATGCTTCCGATGAGTTAAATTAGGTTATAGATCGATTTCATTTAGCCGGGTGAGTTTAGAAGGAAGACGAAAATATTTCCTTATTTGCGATAGCTAGAAGATATTATAAATACTAGAGCTAGGATGATAACTCTAACTTATGTGCCTTTTCTTTTTCTCCCATTTTCTTAACAATACGGCATGGCCTAATATATATCGTAGCGCTAGGTTACCTCGGATTTGGAAAAGGTGACTACCATGAACATCGCAATTCTCGAGGATGAGATATATTTGGGAATTTTTCATCGGAGGTGACTTTGTCGTTCTGTTGATACGTCGTCTTCATTGCAACTGCTTCACTGGACTTCGTCTTGCGATTCTAAGTTGACGTGTCAGAAATAGAGAAGAATTCTATTTGAGTTTTAGGTAAGCAGATGAGAAATACTAGTACTTTCTGCATATCTATTTTGATTGTACAATTAGTATTGTTAACAAAGATAATCTAATTTATAGAGTGGCATGTGGTATATGTAGAATCTTTGAGGCAAAGGAAAGGTTGCATTGTCATTAGATTCATTTGGGAATAACCGAGTGTTTGATACCATGAAGGGTATTTGAATACAATGGTTGATCTGTATAATTCAACATCAGTTGTTGAAATGAGCTGAGAATAAATGTCATTTCGAGTTGGCTTTAAATTGAAAACAAGGTAGTGATAATCCAAGGATTAGATTGAGGTAAAAGAATTATAAGATGATCCTGGTGACTTAATTTGTTTGATTGTTCGAGTAGATAGAGAGTGTTGATTTTCTTTTAGATTTGGTAACTATAAAGGAATGAAATGTACAGAATCAAAAGATTGATTGCAGGAATTGAATACACAAGGAACTACTCAACACCACATTAAGTGTTGGGTACAACCTCATGAGAAGATGTTTACATTCAAAGCCTGATATCGAGACAGGGGTTGTTCAGAGTACTTAATGTTTTCTAAGTCTTTGAGGTAGATTAGAAATTGCTGATGTCTTTCTGGACGAGGTGAAGTAAAATTCTTCTGGGGTAGGTGTTGGCAATGCGTTCAAATTCTTTTTGATTGATACAAGTGACATTATCCGTTTTATTCGAAACAACAGAAAGGTTGTTTACTAATATTATAGGACAGGTAATTAGGAAGTGACTAGGATCAAAGAGTAGATCATGGAACTAAACTTGAATCCTGGCAGAATTCAATTACATAAGTATTGTACCTAGTGCTACATATGGCAGATCATAAGCTTCTTTTCGCGAATTAGCGTTGTAGGTAAATGCCATGAATGACTGGATTGACATTTTGGGTTGGATTCATATACATCTAAGGAATTGTTTGTTCGCAGATCCTGGGACATGTGGGTTATGGGCCCACCACGCTTCCGCTGCGCGACTCTGATTTAGGCAATTGTTTTGAATGACTTGGATTAATCATTTTGTGTCGATTGAATGCAGTCTAAGAGTGGTTGATTTTCCTTTCCTTGGGCAAGTATAGGTGTAACGTCCATGTTTACCACAAGAGAAACAATTGAAATGGGCTTTTCGGTCTTGCATATCAGATAATTGTCCATTGGTGTTGTTGGAGGGATGAACAGATGGTGATTGAGATGGAGAATGAAGTTAAGCAAAATTCTTTTAGGGACAAGTATTCTTAGCATTTTTTTCTATCCGATTCTTCGAGTAAACCACTTTGATTTTATTTCCCTCTACTCTTGAGAGTTATAAACTTGAATGACGTAACTTTTGGTATAGTTATGGTTGTAGAATATATTTATTCAACTTGTGGACATTGTTTAGCAACACGATTCCTTTTGCGACAGTTGAAGCATTCACACTTTTCTCATGGTGTTTTGCTAGGTACAATGATATGCTTAATATTATTTTGTGAATTTCAATTTGTTGCTTTTTAGAACATTCTTTAGCCTAATGACTTTCTTTATCAGACAAGAAACATGCTATTGGCGATTGCCATTTACTACTTTCTTGGTGAAGGTAGTTAGGGTCAAGTGTTGTTTCTTTAATTCCTTAAGTGACATTTCTTGTACAATTTTTTTTTAAATAATCAAATCTTGAGCAACCAAGGATTGGAATTTCATTTGTTGAGGCTGAAGTGCAATGGTAATTAATGAATCAAGGGGGCGTTGCGAGGGGCAATGATCTCAATCTTCGCAAGGTTAACAAATGGTATTACATATAGGACGTTGTTCAGGGGAATAATTTCCTTCACGGCTAAAGCAATTGATTGCACTTACATCAACAAAGATGTCCTATTTCTCCATAGCGAGTGCAAGCATGATCTTCGATCGATTGGGTTAACAACCTTTCGAAGAACATTGTGTAGGTATCAAATAAGGTATAGAAGTAGGTTTTTGATCTGAACCATTCCTTTTCCAGCAAGAATTATGCCAACGTTGGAAATATTTTGTGCTAATTGCTAAAACAGAAGGGTGTGCATTTGATGATTTTGTTTAATTATGGTGAACATTTACACCATGGTTATAGATACTAGTAATCGTTTTTGTTGTTAGTTTGTTTTTGCGCGTGCACTTTTTGAACTTAAGGAAAGTGGAGAGGTATGTTGATTGCTATGTTGAAAAGGAAGTGCTTCGGCTAAATACAAAGGATTTAGTTGAACTTGGATAGGATTTCCATTTCTTGGCAATTGAGTGTCTTGCGGGGTTTCACGAATTAGATGAGGAGTGTTAGCAGTTTACACTGAGAATCATTAGTAAGAATAAACTATCTAAGGAGAGATACAGAATATGCTAAAATATTTAAGATGAATGAAAGAATGTATCTCAACCAGATTTATTTGGGGAGAGCTGAAGGTCAATTATAAAGGCTAAATATTTTATTACTCATTTCTTTCAGTAGATGTATTAATGAATTGTATTGTGTCGCAGGCATTCTGCAACAACATTTATTAGAGTAAAGCCATTTAGATGAGATCTTGTTGGGTTACAAGGCAATATTTCGTTCTTTAAAATATTATTTTAGGAAAGGTTTCTATGCGGACTAAGTGGTTTTTAGCTCAGTTTATAAGGCAACATTTCGTTCTTTAAAATCTTTTTAATTAAAATTTTCTTATTTAGCAGGGTTAACGCATCGTAAATTTCAACCTGGTGGTTTAATATTCACGAGAGCAACCCGAAAGCAATACGAAAAATTTACAACAAAATTTCAATGACACAGAAATAATATGTATACATTTTACTTAGTATATAGGGAGGGTATCTATGGTTTTTCTTCTACTGACCATACGTATTTATGCATAACAGGTTTACTGTATAGCTAGAATAATGTGTAGTTTGTATAATGCTATCATTTATTGTAGGTTATTCGGCGACGAGTTTCTTTTAATCTTCGCACCACTTGTTGGGTTAGTAATACCAAGCTTCTATGGAGCTGAAGAGGTTGAGACACTTCACTACCTCCATCTTCTTGAAGTTGTTGATGCAAGCATCACGATGTTGCTGACTTGTTGCTTAAATTATTTTCAACATGTTTGTTGGTAATTTTCATTTCGTAAAAGACAAGGAAAGAAATGCTTCTAAAAAGAACAACTTAGGAGTAGAGAAAGAAAATTCTACATAGGGGGAAATGAGTATACAGATAAGAAGATTAAATTCTACAGATGGGAAGAGAGTATATATACAACTAATGCTACTCTTTCTACCTTTCTTTTAAAAAGTAGAGTTTCGATTTTCTTTTCCAGCTTTTCAGTTTTAACGCTCATTCGAAGGTTTCGTTTAGATGTATATAATTACTCTGGTTGTAGCTCGGACTCATGGTATGCATAGTCTAAGTAAAACAACGAGGTGGTTTTGAAGTATAGTTAAAAATTATCTTGGGAAAGATTACATTTTTAACTAGCCTAATGCGACCTACGTTAGTTTGTCGTTACCAACATGGTAAGGTCCCGGCCTTGATTTACCTACAAATGGTGTGGTCTCTAGTAGAGCTAGAAGTGGTAATAAAGACTATACTACTAATCTGGATGAGATTTTATTTTTGAGAAAGATTAATAACCATGATGGTTTGTACAGAGAGGAAATAAATTCATAGAAAGTTCTATGGAGGGAAGATACAGACTATGTTATGATTCATTATTTATCCTATGGTTTAAGATTTCTCATATTCATACATAAGGACAATTTATTATGAAACTTTAACCTTAGTGGTCAAGTTACACATAAATTAGTCCCGACATTCAGAAATAAAAAACCAATTTCAAGTAGCACGACAGAACAACAACATACATTGCTCTTTATAACTAGAGCGGAATAATATGCTACGCGTACGGGTTCTGATCTTAAGGTAGGTCGCAAGACATTCTAATCTTCTACCCTTTTTGTGTTGGGTAATACTGACTCTTCATGAAGTAGGGTCTTCAAGTTATACTTCTGTTTTGTCGGGGTTAGTGAAGCGTTGCATGCTCTCTTGCGATGGTTGTTGCAGACGTTGTATTCTTCATCGGCTAGCATGAAGCATGGTAGCGACAAGTCTTGGTCATCTTCAGAAGCAAGTGGCGAAATTGAACTACTGGTGAGAATTTCTTTTTGAGATAAGGGGAATTTGTTTTACAAATCAAAATGAATGTAGAGACAAGAGTAGAATCTTAAGAATAAGGAAAGAATGGCAGAGTCTACAATTTGCACATATAGTAGCTTTTGGAAGTAAGATTTTGAATTCTCATATTCCAATGCTGACGACCATTCTATCTAAGATTTATCCTACGGTCAAGATAGCTCGATACCAACTCAGGAGACCCCGCTCGATGAACAGAACCTCCATGTGATTATTGTGCTATTCCTCGGATCAAGAGCTAGCACTCACATGTTTACAACAATTGGAAATCACAACCATACATTTTAATAATTAAGCGGAAACGATTATACAAATAATATTACAACTCGAGAGAATATAGCAAAGAAAAGAAGCAAGCCTTATGGTTTACCCATCCAAACCCGCAGTAACCCGACTGCATAAACTTCAGATAGAATACGGCGAAGAAAAAAAATCCCGCAACTTACGATGGACAACTTCGAAGCTTCGCTGTATAAACCACCTACAATATAATTAGGCAAGGGTGAGTACGTGGCGTACTCAGCAAGACTTGAGCAAAACCTACAATACATGCAGGCCATTTCAAGGAGGCTATTACGCTTAATTTGCATAAAGCGAATTTGAATTTGAAACCAAGTTATTTGCAATCGAATTTAAAAGAGCAAGATTAATTGATAGCAAATAAGTAAAGCATAAATAACACTCACCGCCCTCCATGGCGTGAGCGATTTAATCAATCATTGCCATCGCATGGCATATATCCGATTCTTTGTCCACACGAGGCACAAATGGTGATACCAATACTTGCCCACACAGGTATAGCATTGGGTCATCGTGGGGTAAGCTAACTTGTAAAATAAACCCTTTTGGAAACAATAAAATATTTAACTCGTGCAAGTTCACCAAGACACCCATGACCGCGGTACGCTAATCAATTAGATTTAAACTCGCAGAGGTGTACAATCTGCATCCACAAGGAATGATCAACTCACCACGCCGACGTGGATCCACATTTTCACACCCAACACCACGTCTCTCGTCCATGGCAAGGCGTACTGCTGCACCGCCAGTAATTACCCATACGAATCGCATGGAAGCCCTCACAAGCAATCTGCATCGAATACCTCCGCTAGCTCCTCGCCACCAATGAGCAAAGCCATGTCTAAACAATTTAATAGGCTAAGGCTAACCCATCCTCACCCTCGTGGTTTGTACGGATTTTCTTGGATCATACAACACGATGTTCGGTCCTTAATCCGACACAGGCGATACTCCACCCTACACTACGTGCAATTCTCATTGCACAATCGGCTATTGCCAATAATCGCCGCATCAAAGCATAGTTTTTTTTGGGTTTTAATCAAAGTACCAGAACCAACAGGACATTTTCCATGTTTTCAGAAAACAATTATTGGTTTGATCATGTACATTGCTGATTCTAAAGCATGGCTAAGTATGAATAATATGAGCGCATATACCCATGATGACATTAAGTAATGCATATCCTCAATCTATGGTTATCAAGGTTCACATATTCATAATCATCAAAGGAGATCCACAAAACAACAGGTATAACTACCAAATCCACAATATAGCAATTTACATAAAGTAACCGCATGCATAAAACAATTTGATGCACAAAAGGAATATAAAATACTGGGATCAATATGGTCAAAGGATGCTTGCCTTGCTTAATCATTGCCTACGGTGGAGACAAGGTTGCGATTGACGAAGATGACGACGAGAATAGCAACGTCGGGTTCTACACGCCGATCAACGTAAATAAAGCAAAACACTAACTTCAATAAGGGCAAAAAGAAAGTAGATAGAAAGAACAAATAAAACTCTTCACAAGAACAGGATTGCTCTTACTTAATTTATTAATCTTATTTTACTTAATTCAAGATGCAAAGATTGTTTGGATTAATAGAATTAATCATTAGTTGCAAGTTCATTGATTCACTATTCACAATATGAGTTTCTGCCAATTCTTATTACTTAAGGGTTTTGCTTTATTAGGATTCAGATTCGAAGAAAGATGAAATAAGAATATTTTCTTAGATTGCTGTAGATTATATCTTGAAGATCATTTCTAATCTATTCTGTACAAAATTCAGATTTAGATGAGCTGCTTTGTGAGTAAATGAAAAGGCTTAAATGATCATGTTGGATTATGACTAATTAGTTCTTTATCTTTAATTGATTTCGCTTAGAATTAGTTTTACGCAAGTTAAGTCTACTGATTTAGGCTACTGATAATATTTCCATTATACTTGAGAAGGTTCTGGTGATAAAAATAACTTAACTGCAGGTTTCCTCATTGCAACTACAATTCGTTATTCATAATACGGCCTAAAGAAATGTGATTATTTAGGGTTATTCAGCTATTAAGATTAATATGCAAATCATGATGAAATATGGTTATTTCTTCATAATACGATGATTTATACTTTGTATGACAATCCTAAGCTAATTCCATAAATTTTTGGCTTTGGCTGATACATGATATTCATTGTTGAAAAAGCTTAAGTGGCAACTAAAGTTTACTATTCACGGAATCGGCCAAAAGGTGAATCGCACGATTAACGATCAAGGGTTTTGGACTAGCTTAATTTAATTGGAATGTAAGTTATAATTAAGATGTTTTTCCAGAATATGGTAGTATGAACTTTGTAGAGTGTTACTAAACTAGTTTTACTGATTTTAACATTTGGACGAGCTATTTTATTAACTGATGAAATAGCATAAATGATTTCAACGCGAACACTAGTTCGGTCAAGATTCATTTGGAGTTGTGACTACACTACACATGATCCTTTATTCATTTTTCAGGCATTAATAAAATGAAATCCTAGAAATGTTTTAAAGTTGGTTTGGTATTATTTTAACTCTAATTGCAATAGATAAACTATTTACTTATTGTTATAATTAACATTTCCTTTCATTAAAAGAATGCAAATTAAATCTTATCTTAAAGATTTTTACATACATGGATCCTTACTGTTTTAGGAACCTATTGCAATTTACATTATCATTTTGTGAGCCATTATGCTATTATTTTGTTACTGGCCATAATAAGGTTCAATGAGGATTAACAACTAATTTTATTAAACTTGGTCCTAAGATTAAATATCTTTGCATGATTAGGTTTATTACAATCCCGTATAACATATTCATTTCTTATATGGTTTTATGAACTATTATACACTCATTTCTATTAATGGCCCTATTGAGCTTTACTAATGGTTGTTTAAACAAACTAATTAAACTTAGATCAAAATTAAATGTATTTGTATACTTGAATACCTCCCGATCTTAACATCTCATGAATATTGATTTCATCATTTCATGGTTTATTATACACAAAATCTCATTAAAACCATATTAGCATTATAATCAAGGTTTAAATTAAATATAAATCCTATACTTCAAAAACTAAATCTTTTACATATTTAGATTCTTCTCGATTTCAATTGAATATACAAATTTGTTTCACTGAATTTGGATTAACATTTCACGAGATATTAAGGATTGAAGGTAACTTCGGTTTGGAAAATAATCGAAAATGGAAATGCGCTTTACCCAGAGAAAGCGCTTGGCTCGCTTCTCCATCTTCTTCACTTGACGGCCTCTGCACAGAGGGAAGAAACAGAGCAGCATTAGGGCTTCCTACGACGGCTTTACGGCGGTTCTCCCATGAATGCGACGGCACCGTGAGGGAGAGCTCAGCGAGGGAGTCTCGAAGTGGTGTCGATTCGCTTGAAGAACTTCCAGAGCGCACGCCCACGAGCTCCGTAAATGGCGGCAATGGCGGAGGTCAAGAGAAGAAATCAAGGCATGAGAGCTCAAATCGGTAGCACGTATAGCATCACGGGGTACTAGGGGTTTCGTTTTTGGGGTTTACCTAGAGGAAGAGTCTCCGAGGAGCTCCGCCCACGGTGGCCGGTCTTGGGGAAGAAGGGCGCACGACTGCGGCTCGATTTCGCATGGAAGAAGGTAAATATTGTTGGGGGCTTTTGATCAGTGGAGTTTAGTGATGCTATGAGCCGAAGGAATTTGGAAATGAATCCCTATTTCATGCAAATTGGTTTTCGGATTGGAGCTTGGAAGGTCTCTGGTATGGCGGTAATGCAAGGGCTTGCTTGCTTGGTCACGAGAGGAAAAAGGAATGAAGGGGAAAGCTATGCGCTGCTTCGGTGATCACAGGGATGCAACGCATTGGCTGAGGGACTAAGCAAATGATTCGGCCTTGGTTGAGCTTGGTCTCGGCTGTGAACTTCACCAGACGCGACAGAGCTTCGTGGCGGCAATCGGAGGAGGTATGGGCAGCTGAAGCTTCGCGAGAGGTGCATCGTGGCTAGAGCAGGGCGACGCAGACACTGGTGACGCGACCAATCGAAGGGGAGATGCATTGAACGAGCTCGGTCAGCTGCGCTGGAGTGTCTCGCTCGGGGGTCTTCCGTTCGGTCGCAACAGGGAGGAAGAAGAAGAAGGGATGAGGCTGACATGTGGGGTCAGGGGACCACTGGCAGTGAGGTTAGGCGCCAAAAGAGATAGTCTCTGATTTTTATTGCTGTCAAATGGGAGTAGGAAATTGCCAAACTTTTTGACCATGGACTTTGAATAGATTTTGATGCCTGGTAAAAGTTCTAGGTTTAACTAAGTTACCGAAAAATTGATAATATTCTGACAACAGTGACTGCTCCTAAATTTTGGTTTCGGATTTTGATTTTTGATTTAGATCAATCGAAGTCTACTATTTTTGAAATTTTTTTTTTCAAAAGGATTTGACCTAAGAATGCTTTTGTAAAATTTTCAAGCCAAAATATTGTTTAATTATTTTATATAAATTCTGACATTGCAATTTCTAGATTTTCAGGGTTTCTGTTTTTAAATTTGGAAAAGTCCTAAATTATATTATTGATTTATAATATTTTTACCAAAGGTAGATATTGCATTGAGGTTTTGGTGATAAATTTTTCAGCTCCATTTGTGACACCAAAATATTTTATAAATTCTGACAACGCATTGTTTTGATTTAAAAGTTGCCTTTCTAATTTATCTCTTC
Organism: Guadua angustifolia; assembly: GCA_036346375.1. NCBI lineage: Eukaryota > Viridiplantae > Streptophyta > Magnoliopsida > Poales > Poaceae > Guadua > Guadua angustifolia. The sequence continues at coordinate 58,400,732 of CM070508.1, forward strand.
ATTATTCTATGTGTAAAATTTCAATTTCTGGCTAAGATGATTTAATTGAATGATCAGGGTTCTAATGGCAATTTTCTAAATTTTTTACTTTTTGCTTCTTGACCTTTTTCTCTTTTTCCATTCTTTATTCCCATTTGTTTAATTTTTCTTGCAACATGAAAATCCAAGAACTCCCAATAAAAATCAATAATGCCAAGAAAACTCAGAAAGAATAATATTCAAACTCAAAATATTGATTTTTATTTTATTAAAATTTTGGGATGTTACAAAGTGTCTCGGAGTACCAGAAGAGCATATGCAGATTGAGAATGTTGAGCTGCAGGAAGATCTCACCTACCCAGAGTATCCGATAAGAATTCTAGATGAAGCAGAGCGTCGAATAAGAAACAAAATGATCAACTTTGCAAAGTTCAGTGGAGAATCATTTAGAGAAGGAAGCAACCTGGGAGTGTGAAGAGGATCTTACAGTAGAGTACCCCCAGCCTTTTTCCCTAGTCCATCCAAATCTCAGGGTCGAGATTTCTTTTAAGGGGGGAGGTTTGTAACACTCCAAAATTTGAGTCTTTGAGTGCTTGAATTTAAAAATGAACCATTTGCATTTTCTTAGAATTAATTAAAGCTTAATTTGAATTTTCTAATAATAAAAGGATTTAATTTGACTAATCTATCTGTCAAACAAAAGATTTTTCTAAATTTTTCTATATTTTTGGAGATTTTTCTAAATTTATTTGCTATTTATTTGAATTTATTTGCTTTTATTTGAATTTCTGGGATTTTCTAAATTCAGAAAAGGTTTTAAATTCTTTTATTCCTCGTATTTTGCTTTCGGCTCGGTCCACCGCCACTCATGCCCGCTCCTCCGCGGCCCCAAGACAACTCGCAGGTCTCGGCCCAAGAGCTCGCTCATCCACCAAACCGCCGCCGCCATGCAATCCCGATCCAACACGTCTCGTGGAGTCAAGATAGCGCTTCGCTTCCGCTACCGATCTGCGCAAGGTGGGCGACCAAGATGCAAAGCGCTGCGTCGTCGCCACCACCGCTCGAAACCCTAACCCTAGCCGCTGTTATTCTCGATTTCCGCATGGACCCACTGTCGACGTTTGTTGTCGGCAATAATGAAAACGAGGCTAGGCGTCAGATCCAAACTCGATGGTAGCACAAGACGCAAGAATTATACAGGTTCGGGCTCTCGCGGAGGAGATAATACCCTAGTCTTGTGCTATGAAATTATTTGTGTCTAGCTTATTTGCTGATGATCTAATATGCTGATGTTCCTCTGCCCCTCCCTTTATATAGCAGAGGAGGGCGGTTACAAGGGGGAGTCCGGGTCGGATACAAGATAGGGATTATATCTTCTGTACATATCCATTTGGTATCGATCTGGATTATGATTGCATCCTACCTAATCCGGATCTGTTGCCATCTTCAGGGCTTCCTTATTCCATACGCCTGGCGCAACCCTGGTAGCTTCGGCTTCGAAGCAATCACCGGGCTCGCCTTATCCTGTTGGGCCTCACAGGCCTGCCTTGCAGATACCTGTAATCCATATACTCCATAGTAGCCCCCGAGTGCTTTGCGATCGGATTGCCTTCTTATTGGCGTGATTTCCAACCGGTTTTCTCCAAATGAAAGTGCTCCGCTGTAGGCAAGGAGGTTGTGAAGGACTCGATAGAGCTCCACGTAAGCATTCTGTGGTTCTGGCCGTCGGGACCCAAATCTGCAATCTGACCTCTATGTATTCTCAGACTAGTCCAGATCACGCTTAGTACACACAGATAAACAAAGTTGAGATACCACAATCATACATGCAGTAAATAATAATTAAGTACCTCAAACATAATTATAAACGAGTTACACGACCTTATGGTCACCTTACAATAATTCGCCACGCAGGGCGATAAATAACAAAAGTAACACCAGTTCGATAGCGTTTGCAAAAGTACGTCAATGAACCCCTCATTCTGCCACAGGCAACTGACGAGGCTCAACCCTAATTTTCCGGACCTTCGATGAACTCCTCCTCCCAAGCTGGTATAGCTTCTTCTTCTGAGGTTTTGTTGAAGCAAGGGTGAGTATACAACATACTCAACAAGTCATGCACAATGCAGTTCTATTACTACATGCATGGCTTATTCCAAAGGAAAGGCTTAAATGGTTATTTTGCATGAAACAACATTTCTTTTAATAGATAATCTTAATTAGATTAAAAGCGGTAAAACCATTACTATATTAATTACTTTCTCAATTCTTTTCCAAAAGTTTGGCACACAGCCCTAAGTTTGATTCACCAGTCTTTGGCACACAGCCACCCATTCCACATTTTATTTTCAAAATCTAACCCTTGACTCAGAATCCCTTAGCATTGCCCAATACATGGACGCAGCTATTCAATAGATTTAACACACACTCTGCAGAGGTCAGACACTTTACCCACAGATACAAATGCCACCACATAGGTGATTGATTGCAACAAAGTCTTCGTAAACTAATATCTAAAACCTAGGAACCTCTCCAAAGATTGCCTTTCTAACATTTCTCACTCGAGCCAAAGTTTAGAACAAGCTTAATCATCGTTGGATGGGTACCAAGCCAGAGTACGTGCACGCCCCCACACATTTACACTCTTGTATAACCGCCACCGAGGTGTCGAGGAAAGATATTAGAACCCTACTAAACTAGGTCTGTCCCATTCTGCATAAGTGGTTGTACGAGTAACTCGGCCCAAGGCTCGCAAGGTGAAGTCCTTAACTGTCCAGTGGCAAGACATTCTTCTCAAGATCCCGCCCGTAGCCTTCACATGACTCAATTCATCCTGCTACACACAGCCCACTGCACGAAGCCATCTTGCCACTTGCCCCCGTCCAAATCATTTCCCACCCCGGTTTGCATTTATGCAACACATGCCAATGCCCACTTCATTGTGTAAGTAGAACCACACAGGTTGCTACCCTCCAAATCCATCTCATGACATAATCGCATTATTCCAAAATATATTTCATATTTCCTTAATCAATATTCTTTTGCACTTTTAAAGGTCATTCAGCGCACACAAGCAGCTAAGCATCTACTCACGGTCTAGCCTCCCGTGTTGGCATCATAATAGCAACCAACTCAACTTAATATCTTAGGGTGACAAAGATTTCAGAGCATACAAGTAATATAACAAGGTGGCATAATCAAGGTAGGTGTATTATCTACTTTACCCAAATTAATCAATGTCATTTTTCTAATTAGTATAGCATGCATAGTTTTAAACTGAAATACATTTTAAAAATCTAGGAACAATATGGTCAAAGCATGACTTGCCTTCAAACAGCAGCTGGTCTTGATCTGGAACTTGCGATGGTTCTCCAAAATCCTCCCCGACAACTTCCGGCAACTCGGAGTCTAATCGCATCAAACAAACATACAATAATTACACAAACAGACAGCAAGATCAACTCTAAAAATAAAATAAAATTTACTAATAAATAGTTCACATTTTTACAAATTTTTAGGAACCAGTATCACCCAAATCGGAGCTAAGACGCAAAAGTTATAGCGATTGCAAGTTTGGATAATCAAAATAAAAGAAATACCCGAATTAATTGATTTATTTTCCTACTGGGAATTCCGGTTAATTCCTCCGGCCGACACGTGTCAGCATCGGAGTGAGCCACGTCTCCTCTGGTCCATGGACCAGGATCACGGCTCGGGTTTAATCCATGGTAGACCCGGTTCACCAAATAGTGCATCTGACCCGTGGACCCCTCGGATGACGTCATGATGACGTCAGCCCTTACGGCTTCCCTACTGACAGGTGGGCCCAACGGAATAGTGCACAGCTCTCTCAGTGGCTGACACGTGGCGCGCACCCATTGGTCCATGCGGCACACGCTTTACCGCCCGTTGGATTCAAATCCAACGGCCAGTCCAAATACGGTCAACCACCGTCACGCGGCTCCATCCCAACCGCTCATTTGATTTCCAACGGCTGGATCGTGCCTCGGGTGGCCGGTGAGATGCTTTGTATTCCGTGTGGACACGCGGCGCGATCGCTACCGTGCGCTGAAATCGACGGCCTCGATTGATCAGGTTCAACTCACGAGCCACACGTCGATGCATGATTGGGCCACGCGGCAGCATCTAAACTGTCCATTCGATCCGACGGTCCAAACGCGATGCCGCATCAGAACCCTAGGGCTACGCGGCGCACTCCTACTGGCCATTAGTGCGGCGAAATCCCACCTGCTTATTCAAAATCCGACGGCTCGGATTGAGTGCTGCGACCCTTCGGATCTTGCGCGGACACGTGGCACGATCACGACCATTGAAACAAAATCCAACAGCTCGGCTCGGCCTAAATCGAGCCCTTAGATTGAGATCTAACGGCCATCATCAAACGCATCTTAAAACAACTACGTGGACTCACCAGAACGGTACGATGGAGATCTAACGGACATTTTCAAGCGCATTATATATGACTACGTGGCGTTACCTGGACCGTGCGATGGAGATCCAACGATGACCGAGCTCCGCGAGGGTTTGAAGATGGCGCGGCGGGGAAGGATACCGGAGCTGGAGAAGATGATACACGGCTCGACGATTCGGTGCAGCTCCGACCGGAAGAGATACTAAATCCGATGCGCCAAGCCTTTGCGGTCCTAGATCCGGGGTCCAAATAAGGCAAAGCGGCTTGACGGCGGTGGAACAATGCCAAAACCGAAGCAGCACAAGGGCCAACTCCAGTGAGCAAGAGCACAAGCTACGGAGCATGATAGTGTACGGGAGAGTGTTCAAGATGTGCGGAACAAAGAGCATGTTTCAACAGGGTATTTCATTGCACGGGCGACGCTTCGGGCGACGAGAATGGACGCCAATACAGTGCCGGCCAACCACCTGTGTTAAAACGGCGGCGGTCTGGCGTAACGGAGACGAGGCATCGGGGCTACATCCATTGGCCCATACCGACAGATCCGACGCCCTACGCAGATGGCGACGTATGGCGACTTATAGACGCATTAACCGTGACGGACGCACCAAAGAATAACGGTTGGAATTCTGACCTAACGGGCCGATCGATGCGCACAGTGTTGGGCTCGGCCCAGCACTGTAGCAAGGATATTTCTTTGGTTTTTCTTAATTAAAATAATCACAGAAAATCAAACTAATTATTTAGAGCACTAAAAATATCCGAAAAATTCTAGAAAAATTCTAAAATATTTGTGGCATTTAGAGCTCAAATAAAATATTTTTATTTATTTTGATATTTACTTTTCTGATATTTAATTATTCAAGAGAAAGATAAAATTAAATCAAACTCAAATAGATCCAAATAAATCCCAAAAATTCACAAAAATTCAAATAACTCCAAAAATTTAAATTAGGCCAAATTTTGGGATGTTACACCGGCCCAATTTATTGAGCCAGTATGCGACTCGTCATGGAGTATATCTCCATTTATGTTGACTTTTGGCCGAGTGGTACCTGTGCGCCATGGCGCACAGCTTTTGGCCTGTCATGAGGCATACCTCTTGAATATTTGTTTTGAATCAACTTATGATATCTGATTCCGTTTTGAATGTTGACCACCATGCGACCTGACATGGGGCATATCATAAGAAGATATTTTAGTTTGGAAGGTACACAACTTTCGTCTGATGCGGTCTTTGGCCCTTGGCCCATCATGGGGCATACCATATCCCAAACTGGATTCGGCCCAATTGTTCCTATGTACAAGAATTATCGCGACATGGTTACCAGCCCAATTTATCTTGAGGCGTGCCCTAGGGCAACCCCAAGACGCGCGGAAGGCAAAGCGCTTCCGCCAAGGCGTAAAGTTAGCATCGCCCCTATAAATATGAGACTCGTAAACGGCTGGTTTCGCGACCGTTCTTCACCGCCCTTCATCTTCTCACTTTCGGCGCTTCTCCTGTGATCTCCGCCGCTAGGGTTAGCATCTCTCGTAAGCCCAATCCGATGCAGTTGCTAGTTCCTTCGCCAAAAAATGTCTTCTCGCTTGAGTCTGTAAGCCCCCGGGCGTGTCACCTCATCGACGATGTAGGGGCCTTCCCAGCTTGGGGAGAGCTTGTGCTCGCTTTTTTTATTCTTCATTAAGACCAGATCTCCTTTGGAGAAGGCATGGTCCCGAACGTTCTGGTTGTGGTAGTGATGCAAGCCCTGGAGGTATTTGGCCGACTGGATTGTTGCAACCTCCCTGGCTTCTTCCAGTCAATCGAGGTCTTCTATTCGGTTCTCCTCCGACTCGGCCTCCTTGTAGCTCCGAACCTGTGGGGATCCGAACATCAACTCAAGAGGTAAAAGTACTTTCGAGCCAGATACCAGAAAAAGGTGATCGCCTGTGGGTCTCCCCAAAGCAATCAAGGCAATTCTTTCACCCATAGCATAGCATAAGGCTTGAGATGATAAAAAATCCTTGCTTTTAACCCTTGTAGCACCATGCCGTTGGCTCGCTCCACTTGGCCATTGCTCCTTGGATGAGCCACGGAAGCGAAGCAAATTTTGATGCCAAACTTGTCACACCAGTCCTGAAACTCTTCGTCGCGGAATTGAGTACCATTGTCTGTGATGATCCTGTTTGGTACGCCGAACCTTACCACGATTTCTTATAAGAATTCCTTAGCGTTGGCTGCTGTGATCGTGGCGACGGGCTTAGCCTCAATCCACTTCGTAAATTTATCAATGGCGACGAAGAGATGAGTGAAACCACTTTGAGCTTTCTTCAAGGGTCCGACCATGTTGAACCCCTAAACTGCAAATGGCCACGTGATCGGAATAGTCTACAACTCCTGCGTCGGCACATGTATTTGACGAGCGAAGAATTGACGGCCTTCACAGGTGCGAACAATATCTTTTGCATCTGATACGGTGGTCGGCCAGAAGAACCCTTGACGATAAGCTTTGTCCACCAGGGTACTTGACGCCGCATGATGGCCGCAAATTCCCGAGTGGATTTCTCTGAGAAGGTTCTTCCCTTCTTGCTCCGATATACAGCGTCTCAGGATGCCGGAGGCACTCTTTCGAAAGAGTTCTTCCCCGACTACCACGTAGCTTTTGCATCGGCGTGCGACGCGCTCTGCCTGTACGCGGTCTTCGGGAAGCTCATCCTTTAACAGGTAGTTTAAGAATAGAGTTGTCCAGTCAGGGTTGATGACTAAAACTTTCTCTTCAGCCGGTCTTTCCTCTGATTTGTCTGACTCCTGTTGTCGGCTTATTAAAGGCTTGTGGAGCTCTTCGACAAATACTCCACCGACATCAAGGTTCGATCGAGCCTAGCCTTGCGAGCTCGCTCGCGCTTCATTGTCACGGCATGAGTACGTGGATGAGTTCCAACCCGTCGAACTTGTCTTCGAGCTTTCGCACTTCCTAGCAATATACAGCCATGCTGTCCCCGACGCATGATCAGTCTTTCTGCACTTGGTTGATTAGTAACATGGAGTCTCCGCGAATTGTCAGCCGTCGGACGCCAAGGGATATCACGATATGGAGTCCGTGGATGAGCACCTCATACTCGGCGGCGTTGTTTGATGCCGGGAAATGGATCTGAAGGACATACTTCAGGTGATCCCCCGTCGGAGAGATGAGCACCACGCCAGCCCCCGCGCCGCTGAGCATGAGGGAACCATCGAAATACATTGTCCAATACTTAAGTTCTTCAGAAGTCGTGGGGGTCTACAGTTCCACCCACTCGGCGGTGAAGTCGGCGAGTATTTGAGACTTTACTGCTGTTCGCGGCTTGAAGGAGATTTCAAAAGCTCCGAGCTCGACCGCCCATTTTGCAATTCTTTCGGTGGCCTCCCAGTTGTGGAGTATATCCCCAATCGGAAAAGAGGTGACCACCGAAATTGAATGTTCTTGAAAGTAATGTTTGAGTTTGAGGGAGGTAAGCAATACGGCATACAACAGTTTCTGTACCTACGGATACCGTACCTTGGATTCTTCTAATACCTCGCTGATGAAGTAAACTGGCCGCTAAACCTTCTGGAGGTGCCCTGCTTCCTCCCGCTGTACGATGATTGCGGCGCTGACTACATGAGTCATTGCAGCAATGTAAAGCAGAAGGGGTTCTCCGGGCATCGGTGAGACCAGTATTGGCGGTGAGGAGTGAGGACAAGTATGCCTTGAGGTCCTCGAAAGCTTGCTGTGCCTCGGAGGTCCATTGAAAATTGCCCTGCTTCTTCAGAAGTTTGAAAAAAGGCATCCCCCGCGAGCCTAGGTGGGAAATGAACCTGCCGAGTGCCACCATGCAGCCCGTGAGCTTCTGGACGTCTTTCTGGCAAGTTGGTGGCTTCATCTTCAGGATAGCATTGATCTTCTTCGGTTTTGCTTCGATGCCCCGCTGCGACACAATGAATCCGAGTAGTTTTCCTGAGGGGACTCCAAAGACGCACTTTTCGGGGTTGAGCTTCATTTTGCGCACTTTTCGGGGTTGAGCTTCATTTTGTAGGCCCTTAGGCTTTCAAATGTCTTGGCCAAGTCGGATATGAGGTCCTCCTTTGCATGAGATTTGACGACAACATCATCTACATATGCTTCCACGTTGCGTCCGATTTGAGTGTGAAAACACCGCTGTATTGCGCGCTGATAGGTTGCACCAGTGTTTTTCAAGTCGAACGGCATTGTGACGTAGCAAAATGCTCCAAACGGAGTGATGAATGAGGTCTTGGTATAGTCTTCTTCTTTCAGCCTGATCTGGTGATATCTCGAGTAGGCATCCAAAAAACTTAAGAGCTCACAACCTGCAGTTGAATCTACCACCTGGTTGATGCGAGGCAGCCCAAACGGATCTTTTGGGCGTGCTTTGTTAAGATCGGTGTAATCAACACACATACGCCAGCTTTTATTCTTTTTACGAATAAGAACTGGGTTCGCTAACCAGTCGGGATGATACACTTCTTTTATAAAGCCTGTGGCTAAAAGCTTAGTGATTTCTTCCCTAGTGGCCTCTCGGCGGTCTTGAGCGAATCGGCGGAGCCGCTGCTTGATAGGCTTCGCCTTCTTGTCGACATTGAGAGAGTGCTTGATCACCTCCCTAGAAACACCGGGCATGTCGGAAGGTTTCCATGTGAAAATGTCCCGGTTTGCCCGAAGAAAGGTGATGAGTGCGTCTTTCTACTTGGGGTTGAGTCCTGTCCCGATCAGAGCCATCTGAGCCGAGTTGGACGGGTCGAGGATTACCTTCTTAGTCCCTTCGTCAGGCTTCATGCTTGTCTTGACTTGCTTCTTTGCTGGGACTTCTCCCTCACCTTGTTGATTTGCGGCAGCTTGTCAGATCTTCTCCCTATCGGCTGCCACTTCTTGCATTTCAGCCATCTCGCAGCTTTCTCTGTCACTGAAGATCTTCGGCGCCGCCATGGTCGAGATAATCCCTTCGCCCGCATCTTCAGTACGATGTAGGTATAGTGGGGCACAGCCATGAACTTGGCTAGGCCTGGCCTTCCCAAGATGGTATGGTATGCCGTCTCAAAATCAGCCAACTCAAAGTTAAAATATTCCGTCATGCAGTGTGCAGTCACAACAGGACTACACCATCCGATGATCTAACGAATGGTCCAGATTCCTTGATAGAATATTGCTACAGTGTTTTTGGTAGTATTTTCATAAGATCTGAACTATTGCTTTTTAACCTAACAGTCTATATGCAGCTACTTATGATGCAATTCCGAGGATCACTTTCAAGCTAGTAATATACTACAAACAATCCCGCTTGTGCATTCTCTCCAACCCAACGGCTATCACTACTACAGCGAGGCTTATATCAGACGCACGATCACGAGACGGTTTTAGGAGCAAACCGTCTGTGATGTTTTTAAGCACATCCTGCACGGTTTGTGGATAAACCGCTCACGATATAGGATTATCATGCATTTGCTGCAACTATAGACCGTCTGTTATGTTTTCCGCACATCACAGATCGTTTGTGGATAAAACCGTCTCGTAATGCTTGAAGTATCACGACGGATTTATCTACAAACCGGCTGGAATGATAGCTATAACTTCATAGACGGTTGGTGGATAAATCCGCTCGATATTTCTCATCACGACACGCCTCAGATTCACGAACCGCTCTCGATCATCAATTGAACACAGAGCAAACGCGCTTCACTTGATAAGATCATCATGATTTGTTTACGTAAGACCGCTACGAAAAACTACTAGAAAAGATCGTTATTTGCGTAAGAACATTAATATATAAGAAGACATGAGAAGATTGCATTAACATATAAGATCATTACAAAAGTTGTTCACAAAAGATCGCTAGTTAGATTGCATTATACATTATCATTACAAAATGCTACTAAAGATCGCTAAAATGACTAAATTAAACGACTACTGCTGCCGTTGGATTCGGCCGAGGGGCGATTTAATCGGCGGAGTCGGCAGAGCCGAGTCTCGCTATGTCCGCCCAATTCGCCGACGCGGCTCACAGATCATCCTCTAGTTCCTCGCCATCATGTAGGCGGCCTCATCGCGAGTCCCACAGACGCCCCTGAGTCTGAGTCGGAGGCGAAGGAGTCCGAAGGAGATGATAATCACAGCGCCGGACGCCACGCCCGGAGAGGGTTGGGGCGGAGGCGGCCGGAGGAGAAGGAGGCGAGGCGGCGCCGGGAGCTGGAGGAGTCATCGCCCGAGTAGGCGGTCGGAGGAGGCAGAGGAGTGCTTGGCCTGGTTGCTCATGGCTTGGGTTGATCGTGCTTGTTTAATGGAGGAGGAGAAGGAGGCGAGGAGGTGTAATGTGCTATGCGGTAGTAGTGGAGGTAGATCACCCACCGACAAACCTTAAATGGCAATGCAAGTGCATTGGGAGACGGCGATATGATCAAAAGCGGCGATTGGGAAGACGAGACGATCAAGCACGGGAAGACGAAGATGAAGGGTCATCATTGCGACGGTTTTAGTCAAAAACCGTATGCGATTAATGTGACATGGCGATCGTTTACCTAAAACCATCTCGAGATGTCATCGCAGACGGTGTTATCTCTGCAGACTGCTAGATAGACATCATGCATTTATTTTTATATAAAACCGCTCATGCGACGCCTATAAAGCAGAGACCTTGACCGCCCGTCTCGCTTTTAACATTTCTCGACTGCCTCTCGAGAGCTCACAGATCTTCAAATGCGGATTGTAGAAGCTCACCTCCGCATATATGGTAATTTTTGAGAATTTTTCACAACTTTTAAGGCCGGTTTTCACGGAGTTTTCACTAAGGGTGGTTTGCACCACATATTTGCCCATATATATATACATATATATATATACATATATATATATGGGTATAAATATGCACTTAGAAGTAATAATGAATAAAATTTTGCTCTTATACTCGCATCTTTTCCAACAGTCCGATAAAATCTTCTCTTAACTTACCTACTCTTCACCTTGCATCATACAAGATGGCGCCCAACGCACTCATCGATGGGATCTCGATGATGCGCCTAACGCATCAACCGATGGGATCGATGACGCTACCAACATAGAAAGAAACAAAGAAGGCAAGAGGGCTTAGTAAAAGGCCTCAAAGCCGATACACCATCACGGCGGTCGATCCGCGTGATGGGGCCCCTACCGCTCCTCCGAAGGTGTTGCCTTTCGGACCATGTGTGGGATCGCACGTGAACGGGTCCCCATCACCTATCCATCATGGAAGACGCCGACAAATGAGGAGCGCGATAACTCGGTGACGAAATATTCGCGCCATTCCGGCTTCCACAAGATGCCAAGCTCAAGATCGCGACAAGACGCCTTGCTAGTGGCGGGAAAGGCGTGGAAGAACTTCAAGAGCGTCCTTGTTGCTAATTTCATCAATAAGGAAATAACTCCGTTCTAGAAATACGGGTTCATCTCTGAGGATGTTTGGAAGCAATTTGTTCAGTTGAAGACGACGGAAGAGTTCATGCAACAAAGCGCGGCTCACAAGACGATTCAGTCATGTAACACACACCCACACAGACTCGGCTCAACTGGGTACGCGGGTAAGATGGCGCAATGGATGAGGGAGGACAACGAGGCAGTCCAGAACGAAGTCGCGCCGCCATTTGCCTTGATCATGGACCCGCGTGTTCAAATCGGTAAGAGCGAGGTCACAAAGACACTTCAAAGCGGTGTGTCCTTTGCAAACCTCACCGATGAGGCAAAGGTCCCAACACCTAATATCGTTGAGCATGGAATCTTCCCAGGCTCTTTCATTTCAACAGAGAGAAAGACATACTCTCCACAGCCTTGGGAAACAAGGAGCACCCGGTCGCACAGAGGCTTAGGTGTTTTCGCTCCCTAGAAATTGGGATTCCCAGAGGACTCGCCACGCATCGAGTAGGAAGAGAAGCAAAGGCGAGCATGAGGAAGAACTAGTAGCTTTCATTGAGGAAAGGGTTGAGGAAAGGCTTAGAGCGCATTCGATAGTCACTACGAAGCCTTGAGGCAAGGTTCGAGCAAAGGGTGGCTGAGGCAAGGCAGGGACGGCAGGTGATAACCCAAGAAGCACAAGTGCAGGTCACCCCAACCAACCGTGAAAGCAGTTGTGCGTCCTCCCCTGAGGCAAAGGTGCATGAAGCCAGATTTCCTCCTAATGACAAAGATGCCCATGCCGTGCAATCTGCAAGTGAGGCTTGCCAATGGTCATGTTCCTTGCGGTCGCTTGGGGACAAGCGTATCCATCCGATGCAGGGGCATTAGTGCACGGTCATGTTTTACACCCGGGCTACGCGAAGGTACAGGTCGATGGTGTACACGAAATGTTCAAGGCCGTCACGCTGGACTTCCCCCCGAACGACGAGATCGTCACACTAGGGGATGCCATCGGCACATTCATCCAGTGGACCAAGAAGGACATCTCCTTCGACGCCTGCCAAGGAGCACCCAAGGTACAAGCAGTCCTAGAGGCACCACATAATGTGCTGGAGCTACCAACACTACCAGAGCCATGCCATGCAACGAACAAGCCAGCCAAATCGGCTATCGTGTCCCGTCCCGCGCAGACCATTACTACTGTTAGGGCCCAATCATCTCCTGTGCAGACGAACCTTGGTTGCAGGCCACGCAGAGGCAAGGGCAAATCGAAATGTACCCCATCAGCTCAGGACTATCCGCTTGCCCCATTGGTGCGGCAATTCGAGCTGGGCCAACCATTTGTACCAAAAGAGCGCAAGGAGACGCTTTCATTAGCCTGCGTTAGATTGCAAAATTGGTACCTAAAACAAGCTAACAAGCCGGCGGCACAACGGGTAACGAGTATCTCCGTGACCTTCCATGAGGAGTATTTCTTGCACCGGTCTTTAGATGGCGTTTTCGTGCCGGTTTCACGACATTTTCGATCTATACAACCTCAAAGCGCCGACGCCTCACTCCTAAGATGTCGGACAATGTAAGTGTGTGCAATCATCGCTCTACAATTCTCACGATCGATAAATATCATATATATCGCCCTTGATTTTCTATATGTAGACACATGATCCACGAAGCAAAAGCAAGGGAAGAATCGTGGGTTTCACGACCCACACATAATGTCCAAGCAAACCATGGATGAAAATAAATGTTTGTCCATTTAGCACGTGGAAAAAGTAATGCATACTTATTCGAACAAAAATTCATACTTGTATCCTACAACCCGGTAAGTGCTTCGTCCGGATGCTATATATACACGCTGATTTCTACTATATATCTCACCTCGGGTTAGGTTCAGTGACCATGACGACATACTTGTGTAGGTTTCACTGGGTTCTACTCGTAATTATACCGAGACAGAGCCGAGTAATTTATCTTGATTCAAAAAAGGGCGGCACCCACAATTTGAAGCCTATCAGAGATTTGCTCGACACGCCGTTCGGTGTCTACAAATCGATGGGAGGGCCACACAAGAAGGGTCCACCAATCTAAAGCATATTTTTAACTTTCCTAGATTCGATAGTATGCAATAATCCTTCACACTCCATTATAATACCTTCGAACTAATCAAACTATTATGTTTTGGTAGTGCCACCAGCAACCAATGGCCACCGACCTATGTGGTTTCTATGCTTGCCACAACATGGCACTCCTCCTGGTGCCAAGGCACCAATGTTATGCGTGTCCGCCAATCTTGCAACAAATGTCTCTCCACTTATTAATTTATATACACGCTGGACTTTACTTTTCTCATTGATGTGCTTGGCAATGCTTGAAACTGCATTGGAACAGTCGACCTTCAAGGTATTCGAGGACGACTTTGTAGCTTCTCATGCGTGAGGTCCTAAATTCAAATGGTAGATGCTACTCAGTATTTAACGAATTAGAGTTGTGAATTTGTTACTTAATCGCACATTATATTTGTGAACCTTGTGATGTGAATTTGTCATTTCTCTACTTCAATCCAATTCGCTTGAACATATGTCGCTTGATTTCGCAATGGATGAGCTTTAATGTGCGATGTGAGTACATTGATTCATGAAATGGATGCGCTGTTTGTTGTGTGACATGTGATTGGAGTACATTTTGTAAATCTATGTCATAATAATTAATATGCTTGTTATATCGGTATCGCTTTTTGTTTCAGAGGGCATGGCTAGCAAATCTCGAGGCTAGCCAATATATTGAATTTCAATACAAAATCAAAATCAACATCACAGCACGGTTATAACAAAGAACCGTCTATGATATATTATACTTCACGACGGTTATTACTTCAAACCGCTCGAGTTATTCAATAAATCGCCGCTGCATTTGTTAGTAACTAAAACCGTCTGAGATGACAGAACATCACAGACGGTTAGTTACTAGAACCGTCAGAGATGTTAGAACATCACAGACGGTTATTACTTCAAACCGTCTGAGACGATACAATATCACAGACGGTTCGTAAATAACACCGTCTGAGATGACATAATATCACAGACGGTTTGTAAGTGAAACCGTCTGCGATTATCATTTTCACAGACGGTTGAAAAACCGTCTGCAACGATTCTTTCGCATCACTGACACTTGCTTACAGACGGTGCGCAAAACCGTCTGTGATGTGGTTTACGAACCGTCTGTGATCACCTGTTCTGTAGTATATGGTCGTGGGTCTAAAGTAGCATTGAAAATTTGCTTCATTAATGTGAATAATTGGCATCGGCGATTAACAGTCTATGTTTACTTACAGTGCTTAGGAAGAGTGGGAATTGAAGTTTAGTTTGATCTGACTGATGCTTGCTTCCCATGTTGCAACCTTTTTGCAATACCCACGTACGTGTTAGTGCAGAATCACGAATACCGTGTAATCGAAGAAAAGCAATACATGAAAAATCTGAATGTCAGCGTGAATTGCCTGACTCTTTGAGACTTTGAGTACTGTTTTCCTTAATGAAGTTGGAGGCGATGTCTTCTGCTTAAAAAAAAAAGAAAAGAAAATCAGCGTCCTACAAAATTAAGGAGTACTTGAATAAGTCAACTAAGTTGAGTTTGATTGCTTTTACAAATGGTATATATGAGATGTTTTAAGAAAAAGTCATTCATATGTTTGGTTATATTTGGTTGATCAATAGACCATCCTATCATAGATGGTGGAATACAAATTTAAGAAATATTTTATATAAATGCTAAACCATTCTAGTCATCCAAAACAATGAAGTCAAATGATGAACCATCTCATCCCATTCAACCTCATCCTACCAACTAAACACACCATAAAATACTACAATCTTTATAAAAGAAAGAAAAGAAAAAGAAAAAAAATAGAAAAACACGTTGCTTGAGGTTTTATTCAAGAATTTGGTACAATCACATTTAGAAAAGAAAAAGAAAACCGTACGTGTGAAGGACACTACTGCGAATATATTCTGCTCCGTAGTTTATAGACTATAAACTTTAGAGAAGAAATATGTTCATTCCGTTACTCGATTACTTGATGATTGCGTACAACATGTACTCGTGAATCATGATTGCTTGGGCGCCCATATGAAGTTGTCGACATAGTATATTTTACAGATTTGCTATATACCATTCGACTATTTTTTTTCTTTCTTTTTCGATTTCAGACATGTTTCTAACATTTGCCTGTTCTTCAGGACTCATGCATGTTGCTGATTGTGTTCAGTAAGATTGTATCTCTTCTCAAGAGTTTAAAATAAAGAGCTTATAGCTTGAATTTATTTTTAGAAAATAGGACTCATGCATGGCACTAGCTAGGGATAAAAACGGAAGAGATACGAATAGTTAATAGCTCTATCATATTTGTTTTCATATTTTTTTCAAATAAGGATACGGAAATGGATAGGCTGGATACAAATACGAAAATAAATAATATCAAATACAGATACGGAGTGAATACGGATCGAAACGGATATAGTCACGGATATTTATTGGAACATGATAACCCCTTAGATTGTATACACAAAATGAACAAAAAAATTAGTTTATTTGATCCCAATATTCATGAAGAACATGTAATAACCAAGATTTGTATTCTTTGTTGAACTATGTTTAGAATAATCAATTATGTATTTATGTGTTTTTATACATTTTTATCTACTTATTTGAAATATTTTTCTATTAAGGACAGAAGTTTTTGAATTTTGAGAAAATATAAAATCCGATAAAATCTTGAAAATAATTTTTAAAAATGATAGATGGTGCCAAAAACTTTCTCAAAAAATTTTGTAATTTTTGGAGCTAGTTACGAATTTTAATAATTAAAAATTGATTTGTGGATTAATTAAATTAGAAAATGATTTTGAAATTAATAAACCTTTTTAGGCCAAAAGAGTAGCATTGGCCCAACCCACATGCATATTCGAATATCCGGTTCATTGATATCTGGATTATTCGAATCTGCATTCTTATCAGATGGATAGTAAGCTATCAAATCCATATCATATCTGATAAAAAAAAACTGTATCCATATCCGATCCGATACTATCTAACAAATATCTGATCTAACAGAATCCGTATCTATATCCGATCCAATACTATCTAATAAATATTTGATTCAACAAAATCTGTATCCGAAAATTATCCATATTGGTCACAAACTATCCGATCCGTTTTCGACTTGGACAAGCAAGCTAGAAGCATTACATGGAAAGGGCGCACAACGTGCAGTCACAACGGGACTACACTGTCCGATGATCTAACGAATGGTCCAGATTCCTCGATAGAATATTGCTACAATGTTTTTGTAGTATTTTCAGAACATCTAAACTATCACTTTTTAATCTAACAGTCTATGTGCAGCTATTTAAGATGCAATTCTGAGGATCACTTTCAAGCTAGTAATATACTACAAATAATCCTGCTTCTGCATTCTCTCCAACCCAACCGCTATGGCCGTGGGTCTAAAGTAGCATTGAAAATTTGCTTCATTAATGTGAATAATTGGCATCGGCGATTAACAGTCGATGTTTACTTACAGTGCTTAAGAGTGGGAAGTTTAGTTAGATCTGACTTGATGCTTGGTTCCCATGTTGCAACCTATTTGCAATACCCACGGACGTGGTAGTGCAGAATCACGAATACCGTGTAATCGAAGAAAAGCAATACATGAAAAATCTGAATGTCAGCGTGAATTGCCTGACTCTTTGAGACTTTGCGTACTGTCCGCCTTTGGTACATATACAGTTTTTCAGATATCAATACAGTTTCCACACTCATATTTAACAACAGTAATAACTTTGTGGTGTTTTTTTCTGGATCAACGTCTGCAAATATGCGCATGTTTCTCTTAAGGATCACGATTTTGCGGTGTGTGCTGATAAATGGCATCTAAATAGGTGTGATGTTCAAGGGTCAAACTAGGCTATATATACTTGGGGCAGCCCGCGGCATGGCGCCCGGTACAAACATTTACGCCAAGTGCATATTGGAGAGAGGATTGCAGCACGCGAAAATGCCAGATATCGTGAACTCTGTTGAGGCCAGAGACTCGCAGGTAGGCCGGCCGGTAGCCAGTTGTATCAGATTTTTGTCTTGCTCTGTCTCTCTCTTTGGTTTTCTTTAATTTTCTTTTGGGGGTGTTCAATTTAGGACGCTAATTAATACATATATATGCCACTCTACCTGTACGTATAGAGCAACGTCAAGCTGGTGGTTGACATGGGCGACAAGGGGACCATGGAGATCCCTCTTACAGGGAAACTAATCGCAGATCTGCAAAAGAACAGCGGCGCTAAGGACAACGGTCAGTTCCTCATAGAGATGCGCGGGTGGCTGATGGCGGTTTTCACTCTCTTCGTCGGCATGGCCTTCCAGGCGGCGATGCAGCCGCCGGACTGGATGCCCAACGGCGACTGGTATACAGTATATATTAACAGTAACAAGAAGCATTATGGAACGACGACGGGTGCCTCCCCCTCCTCGCATGCTCATCGGCCGGCGAAGCTTTCTCCTTCCCCAAGTCCTCCTCCTGCCATCACGGTCCATGATGCTCGGACTGCATTCGCGTACGTGTGCTTAAACTCGGTTACTTTCGGGACAGCACTTTCCCTGGTGGTAATCCTGGCGCTGACAAAAAATCCCCCGCATCCGTTTACCATTTTAGTCGTGAAAATTTACGTGGCGATCCTCGCCATCACCATCGCCATTAACTTCATCCTTGGCACCTCCGACTACCCACTCATTCAGCGGTTGGTTTCAGTTTACACTGCGGTTTATGCCATGCTTATCATTGTGATTGCCCGGCTAGATGTAGTAGTGCCGTGCGTGTTATTTATAAAAAAAAAATTATATAGAGACGCTTCACACGCTTAAATAAAGTTTTGTAGTACACGCTGACTACATGAAAGATGATCTCAACCTTTGTTGACTCCCCACACTCAATCCTACTCATAATCCAAACCAACAATATATGTACTTCTTTTATTATAATTTTAATGCATGCTACTTGTTTGATCCTGCCCATGCATACTAGTATTTCTTTATTCGATGCATACCGCAGCTGATCTGATCTGCCAATGATCTTCGATCAGCCGGTACGTGTGAAACCTGTAAACCCAAAAATGCGTGCACCGCTATTTTTTTATTTTAAGTTTCTTTGCCAGTTTGCCACCCGTGTGTATCGATCTTAATTTCAATAATGTACGTACGTGGTGTACATGAACTACGTACCTCCTGTACTTCAAAACGCACTGAATAAAATTATATGTGCCAATTGTTTTCCTGCTTTAATGACACTCATCTTAAACCAACTTGCTAACATTAATTCCATGCATGCAAGCCAATGATTTCCTTAACTGGTTGTATTAGCTAGTGATTTCTGATTTGCTCCGACTCTGAATCATAGCTGTTGTGAATTACCATTTTTTCTAAAATAAATACAGATAGATAGAGGATTACAATATTAATTGTGCATGCTCCAATTAATGGGTGTATGTGGCGAAAAGAGAAATCTTTCTCAATAGAGAAATCCTTAGTTTTTAATTCATGGCCAGTAGAATAATTTATGATATTTCTTATTATTCTCGACTCAGGATGACCCAATATGTCATGCTAAATTTTAAATAGTTTTGAGTTACTAAAAATTATTTTCATCGCATCACATGTTTCAGAGGATTTAAGATGTGCGTAGTACAATCCTAGTGACAAGAAAGAGAGAGCTTGTCAACCACTATTCTCTCTAATCCATCTTTTCTATAACGATGAGTAGACATTCAACGTCATTCTCATTCTGTGTTTCTACATGACACCCGTTAAAGCGGATATCCAGAAAACTCAAAAGAGTAGTTTGGATTCGAGGTAAAGCAGAGCATTTTATGTGACTACTCTGGTACCCATAGAGAGGATGATGACACCTCTTCTGGTGTCAACTATGTGAGCACCATTCTCTGCAATGGTTACGATGTTCTCAGTTATTTTTGGCAATGTGCAACAATCTACAAGGCATATTTCCTTTTCCTCCGCCATTGGACGCCATATAGGTTCTATAATAAAGCATTAAAAGCAATTATTCAACAAAGATAAGGCTTTCAAATAAAATTAAATTATCACTAATCTGGAAAAATAAGTCTTCAATCAAACGATACCATGCTCTCTTAATGCTTACAATAACAGTAGTTTTTCCATGAACGAAATATAAACTAAGTGCACACGCTTCTAATAGATAAATGTTTGAGTGATACATAACAAAGATACAAATTGGAACGACTGATCATATCTATAACTCATCTAAAGTTGAAAGGAAAGGTGAGTTCAGAGAGGTCTTGGTACATTTAGTCCACCAATTACAGCGCCACATGTGTCGCCTTCTTGGTTTTTCTCTCGGGGTTTTGGGAATTTATGAAGAGGTCCTATGCCTCCAGCAATTTTACATGTAGGCTCTCGGGGTCCCAGAAATTTCTAAATTTGCGAACAGGTCCTATGCAATTTTACACAGAGACCCTTGTGGTTCTAGGAATTTATAAAAAGGTCATGTGACCTCCAGCAATTTTACACCCTTCGGGTCCTGAAAATTAGCGAAGAAATCCTTAGCAATTTTACACGAAGAACCTCGGAGTTTAAAAAATCCAGCATATCCCATCCGGTGCGGCCTAACGTGCAAACCCATCTAGTAACATCAACAACATCTTATTTATCCAACAATATAAAACGATATGTTATGAAATTTGGTAAAATTTTGGAGTTGGATTCTAGACCGGCCTATGTTAAATATGGGTTTTTCAGACGGCCCGTTAGGGCTAAGGATAAGCCAAGGCAGCAGAGGTTTCAGTCCCAACTTCTTTTCTGTTTTTGGGGCTGCGGCGCCGTGCATCTCGACAACCTCTGGAGGAAGGCTGTGCCTTCTTCTATTTGAAGGGCATGACATTCCTCTCTAGAAGGTAGGAAAGTTTACACAGATTTCAAGTGTCCCTCATCTTTATTTTCCTCGGATCTCTGGTTGTGTTCTTGTCTGGTGATTCTTGTTTAGGTGCTTGGCTTGTTGGGTCTCTTGATCTGGTGAATCTTGCTGCTGTAATTATTGAGTTGATTCACTTGGTCTGGAGCTTGGCACCGAGGACTTCACCCTGGTCCTGTGCAACCAGAGGCTTGTTCGGTGCTTGCATGTTGTGACAAGATACTAATCTGTGAATGGGATTTTGAGTATCTTGACACAAAGAACTGAAAGACTGGGAGGAAAATAGTGTGGGATTGATCTTGCGCAGCGATTGCTTGAGGCTTGTCTCTGTACTCGGTGTGTCACGAGTGCAGTAAGGGCTTTTGTATCTCCGTGATCCGAGCCATCTCCTCCGTGGCACAAGCGGCGGCAATCGGATTTCTGGGACAGCGAATTATCTCGTGCCTAGCCCGTGCTTCTGAGCAGCTTCGAGTGCTGCTCTGTCGTAAGTTCTTCAGTATTGCACTTGTTTCTTGATTCTTGCTAGCTGAAGGAGAGGTATTGCTCTGTGATGATTCTAGGGTTATCCATAATATAAACGATTTATCCTGTAAATAAGGCCTTAAATTGGTAGACTTGCATGCTTAGAATTATTGATTTGATTCACTCTCTGAAAGCCTGAAGTCATTGTTCAGTTCATATATGTTCTTCTGTGTCTAGTACTTTTGTTCCAGTAGTAACATTTTGGCTCGGCTAGCTCCCTGATCTATTGCAGTAACTACTTTAGCCTGCTAATCAGAATTGAACTAATATTGCAGTCATCTGCAATTGATTATTCGTCAGCTGATTTAATTGTTACATGCTTAGAACTGGTTACAGATTGATACTGCTGGTTCGGTTGGTGTATTAAGTTATATACTGATCAAACACATTCTGTTCTGAACTTGATCTATTATTTAAGGCTTGAATAGCAGTGAATCCTGTTGTCAATTCTTATTGTGCATGATAAGGTGGTAAGGATTTGAGGCCTTATTTACTAGATTGATTGTTTTGCCGATTTGTGATTGTAGTTGAAGGTTTATAACCTTCAAATATACCCAAAATCTGAGAGCAATCATTAATAAATATCTCCAAACTGCCATAGTAGACATGATTCTTCTCATGAATGCCATAGTCTACATAATTTATTTCATCTTCTTAATTATGTCAGTATGGCTATTTTTGAATCATGTATATGTACTCATATTGTTATATGGAATAATAAATAAAAACTTGCTCTTATTCTCGCATCTTTTCCAATACGATATACATACACGGCACAAAGACGAATTGAAGGTGGCTGGCTATTAAAGAATAGGGAAGGCTTAATACAAGGAAAGAATTCATTCATTAGGAGATGGTGTCTACTGTCAACGTCCTCTTGGGGGCCGGGTGATCTCTCGATTATCTGCTTCTGCAAGTCCATGAACATTATCCCCTTCTGCGCAAGCAAAACCTTCTGAGGTTGATCACTGAGAGCTCGCTATATTTTGGAATAGCGAGATCAGACTGTACCACAACTCATACCTGCAAATGATCAGAAAGAGTTACCACACAAGAGTAATAGCCTGCATACGGTTCAATGAAATAAACTAGGGACGGAATAACAAGACTGCTAGCTCCAAGCATAACATGCAATTTAGAAGACATATACGCACTAGAGTGGATCGGGCATGCACAAGCGGTTCGAAACCGGCCGCTTTCAGAAACGGTTTTAGAACCGCTTGTAAGCAACCATGAGTGATACCCGTCGTATCACAAGCAGTTCCTGAACCGCTTCGGTTGACATTTTCACAAGCGGTTGGTGTTACCAACCGCCAGGAGAGGCCGACAAAGACAGACGTTTTGATTATATTCAATATAGAATATGTTTTCGAGAAGTTTTGATATAGATTTTGACAATTAAAATAAATAGAACTACAGGAGTTTTTTGACACAATAATTAAATATATATTATTCATGCGTACTCATTCAGATAATTACAGGTTCATTTACGTAAAAATACGAACTTAGATATGACCCCATTTTACAACGAATGCAAAAATGGAAATCTAATGTGCTTGCAGTACTAGTCCCTGGATCAGTAGCTAGCACGCACATTTCAACAAATGGAATCACAACCATACAACAATTTAATTAAGCGGAAACGAATAATTACATAAATATTACAACTCAGAGAGTTTAGCAGCAAAGAAGCAATAACGCGTAGTTTGCCCAACCGATCCCACAGGCAACTGACCAGGCATAAACTCCAGATAGAACACGCCGAAGAAAAACCCGCAACCTGCGATGAACAACTTCGAAGCTTCGCTTTCTAAACCACCTACATATAATTAGGCAAGGGTGAGTACTTTACGTACTCAGCAAGACTTGAGCAAAACCTATCATACATGCAGGCCATTTCAAAGGAGGCTATTACAGTTAATTTGCATAAAGCGAATTTCATTTGTAAATCAAGTTATTTGCAAACGGAATTTATAAAAGCAAGATTTGATCGATAGCAAATAAATAAAGCATAGTAACACTCACAGTCCTCCATGACGTGAGCGGCGAATCAACAAATTCCTAAAATCCATAACTGTCGGCCCTTCGACATAAATCACAGTTGCAAAACAAATGATACCAAGCCCTTTTGAAAACAATAAATATTTAACTCGTGCAAGTTCACCAAGACACCCATGACCGAGGGTACGGCTAATTAATTAGATTTAAACTCTGCAGAGGTGTACAACTGTACCCACAAGGAATGATCAACTTTTGCCCGACACACTTCCTTAGGTGTGACGTCAAGAAGACCATACATAGTCATTACATTACCTAGACATGGCTTTGACCAGCCCGGGACGTTAACCCCCGCCATAGAACTAGAAACACACACCCAAGCCGTGGATCCACTTTCACACACAACACAACGTTTCTAAACATGGCAGGGCTACACCGTTGCATTAGCAAGTAGACCTGACCGGACTACCCCGTCAGGGTAGACCTGACCGGAAAACCTATGCATAGCTCCCGCCTACCAATGAACAAAGCCATGTCTAATTAACATAATAAGCTATGGCTAACCCATCCTCACCCTTGTGGTTGCACGGAAATCTCGGATCAATAGCGTCCCATTGCTCGGTCCTTAAACTAACACGGGCGACACTTCACCCTACACTACGTCCAATTCCATTCGCACATCCGGCTATTGCCAATAATCACCCGCATCAAAGCATAGTTTCATTTTGGGTTTTTAATCAAAGTAACCGCAACCAATAGTGACATTTTCAATGTTTTCAGGAAACAAATACTGGTTTGATCATGTACATTGCTAATTCTAAAGCATGGCTAAGCATGAATAAAATGAACGTATATACCCATGACGACATTAAGTAATGCCTATCCTCAATCTACGGTTATCAAGGTTCACATGTTCATAATCATCAAAGGAGATTCACGAGACAACAGGTATAACTACCAAAACCATAAGATAGCAATTTACATAAAGTAAACGTATGCATAAAACAATTTGATGCACAAAAGGAATATAAAATACTGGGATCAATATGGTCAAAGGATGCTTGCCTTGCTTAATCACTGATTACGATCGAAGACGAGGATTGCGGTTGACGATGACGGCGGCGGAAACAACAACGTCGGGTTCTACTCGTCGAACAACGGAAATAACGCAAATAAAAGACTTCAATAAGAGCAAAAGAAATAGATAGCAAAACAAATAAACTCTTTACAAGAACAGGGATTGCTCTTTAAGAATTTGTTTATCTTATTTTATGAATTCAAGATGCAAAGATTGTTTGGATTAATAGAATTAATCATTAGTTGTAATGCTTCATCGATTTACTATTCATAATATGAGTTCTGCCAATTCTTATCGCTTACGTTTTTTTACTCTATTAGGATTCAGATTCAAAGCAAGATAAATTAAGGATGTTTTCTTAGATTACGGTAGATCATATCTTAAAGATCATTTCTAGATTATTCTGTACTGAATTCAGATTTAGATGAGTGGCTTTGCGAGTTAATGAAAATGCTTAAGTGATCATATTATATTATGAATGAATACTTCTTTATCTTCGATTGATTTTGCTTAGAATTAGTTTCATGCAAGCTAAATCTATTGACTCGGGCTATTGATAACATTTCCATCATATTTGAGAAGGTTCTGGTGATAAAAATAACTTAACTACAGATTTCTTCATTCTTTCCTAAAGTTTATTCATTCGCATTGAGGTCCAAAGTAATGTGATTACTTAGGGTTATTCAGCTATTAAGATCAATATGCAAATTATGGTAAAATATGGTTATTTCTTCATAATACGATGATTTATACTTTGGATAACAATCCTAAGCAAATTCCATAAATTTTAGGCTTTGGCTGATACATTATATTCATTGTTGAAAAGGCTTAAGTGGCATTGTTAAGTTGACGTTATCGGAATCGGCAGGAAAGGAAAACAGAAGGTTAACACTTAAGGGTTTTGTACTAACAATATTAATATGCAAACCTTAATGGAATAAGGTTCTTTTTATAGAATATGGTAGTATAAACTTTGTACAATGTTTCTAAACTGATTTTATTGATTTTGGTATTTGGGTGAGTTATTTTATCTATGCTGAAATAGTCTAAATGATCATATTTTGAAACCTTAAATCGCCAAGTTTCACATTGAGTTTATGACTACATTATACAAGATCTTTAATTCATTTTTCAGGTGTTAGCAGGTAGAAATCCTAGGAATGTTTCAAAGCTGGTTTGGTATTATTTTAACTTCAATTGTAATAGGTTAATTATTTATTTACTACTATAATTATCATTTTCTTCTATTAAAATAATGCAACTTAAGTTTGATCCTAAGTATTTTTATTTGGACAAGCTCCTACTGATTTCAGGAATCTCCCACAAAATACTTTATGATTTTATGAACCCTTATACATTCATTCCTTTTAATGGCCATCTTAAGCATTATTAATGGTTGCTAAACAAACGAATTAACTTAGTTCAAAAACTAAATGTATTTGTATATTTGAATACCTCCTGGTCCTAAAATCTCATGGATTTTGTTTTCATCACTTATTATACACAAAATCTCATTAGCAACCATATTAACATCCTAATCAAAGTTTAACATAAATAATTATTCTACAGATCAAAAATTAGATATTTTTACATATTTAGATTCTTTCTAATTTCAAATGATTATACAAATTTGTTTCACTGGTTTGTGACTAAAGATGTACAAGTCCTTAATAGATGAATGCATTTCGTCAGAAATTGAATACGTTTTACCCGACGAAGCGTCTTTTGGCCCAAATTCTTCAACCTCGCACGATAGCCCCAACAAGACAGAACGAAACAGAGGATGGCTAGGGCTGGCCATGGCGAAGGTAGCTCCGGCGATGGTTCGGCGAATGCGATGGCACCAGGAGGGAGAGCTCGACGAGGCGCAATGGCATCGAGTCGATTCGACCGGAGAAGGCCTCGGTGTATGCCTTGCAATGAGGAGGGCGACGGCAATGGCGGAAGGTGGAAGAAGAAGACAAGGCCATTAGAGGTGAAATCGGTGGCGAAATAAGCATGAGTAGATGCTAGGGGTTCCATTCCTAGGGTTTACCTGGGAGGAGAAGCTCGGGAGCTCGCCTACCTGGCCCGATCCCACGGGAAGAAGGGCTCTCACAAGGCAACATTTTGCATGGAAGGAGCCGGATGTTCTTGAGGGGTTTTGATCAGCAGTGTCGGGTGATGCTTCGGCTTAGAGGGATTGGAAGGAGGACCACTGAAGCTCCGTGATTCTTCTTCGCCCGAAGCATTGCAGAGCTTCACGCCATGGCGGAAATGGGAGGAGAATTGGCTGCCCTCACCGAGGAGAGGAGAAGGAAGTGAGGGAATGGGAGAGGAGTGCCTTGCGGTGTGGTTTGTAGCCAAGAATTGCAGCCTTCATGGGATTCGTGGCAATGATCGAGAGTGCCTCGATTGTTCTCAAGGCCGATGGAAGGAACGGCCGGAAAGTTCTTCGTGGAGCAAACGGAGGTTGAGGAGAAGATGGGTCGCGGTGGGTCCAGGTCCATTGTCGGTGACTACAAGCTTCAACATTGTGCCAACGGAACGGAAATCAACGAATGGCCCGCACGTCGACGACTAACCAATTTCCGGTTTCGAATTCTAATTTTTGATTGAGATCAATTGAAGTCTAATATTTTTCAAATTTTGTTTTTCAAAAGGATTCGATCTCAGATTGCTTTTATAAAATTTTCAGCTCCATTTGTGATTCCATTATTTTATGCGAATTCTGACAATATTTTATTTTGGATTTAAAAGTTATCTTTTCGTTTTACTTCTCTAATATTTTATGCATAAAAATCTCAATTGGTAGCTAAAATAATTTAATTGAATGATCAGGGTCCTCGTGGCAATTTTCTAAACTTTTACCTTTTTGTATTCTTGCCTTTTTCTATTTTTCCTTCTTTATTTTCCATTTATTGAATTTCTCATGCAATGCAAAACTCCAAAGGAAATTCAAATAAAACCAATGATGCCGAGAAACTCAGAAATAACAATATTCAAATTCAAATCGTTCATTTTCACTTTATAAAATTTTTGGGATGTTACAGATCTACCCCCCTTAAAAAAAATCTCGACCCCGAGATTTGGTGGGTTAAAGGAAAAGTATTTCTAAAAGAAGTTAGGAAACTTCTTCCTTGAGTCGGTCTTCTCGTTTCCAAGTTGCTTCTTCTTCAGAATGATTGCTCCGTTGAATCTTGATCACCTTGTGGGGTTTATTACGAGTGTGGTGTTTAGTTTCTTTTAGGATTTTAATCGGATGCTCTCGATAAGTTGAATCAGATTATAAATCGATTTCATTTCGTTGGGTGAGCTCAGAAGGGAGACGAAGATATTTCCTTAATTGCGACATACATCAGACATTATGAACACTGGATAGGTGAGATGGCAACTCAGATTTATATGTTTTCTTTTTTCCTTCATCTTCAATGATACGATATGGCCTGATATCGCCGCGCCAGGTTACTTCGGATTTAGAAACGGCGAATACCGCGAACTTTGTAATTCTTGAGAATGAGATAGATTTAGGAATTCTTTATCGAGGTGACTTTGTCGTTTGGTTGATACGTCGTCTTCATTGCAATTGCTTTACTGGACCTTCGTCTTGCGATTCCAAGTTGATGTGTGAGAAATAGAGAAGAAATTTTTATTTGAGTTTTGCATAAGCAGATGAGAGATACTAATACTTTCTACGTATCTATTTTGACTGTATAATCATTATTGTTACTAAGGACAATCAAATTTAGAGAGTGGCCTGCGATACATTTAGAATTTTTGAGGCGAAGGAAAAGTTGCATTGTCATCGATTCACTTGGGAAGAATCGGCGTTTAATACCATGCAGGTATTTGAATACAATGGTTGATCCGTATAACTCAACATCGCTTGATGAAATGAGCTGAGTATAATTGCCATTTCGGGTTGGCTCTAGATTAAAAACAAGGTAGAGATAATTCAATTATTAGGTTGAGGTAAAGGAACTATAAGATAATCCTGATTATTTGATTTGTTCGATTGTCTTAGCAGATAGAGAGTTTTGATTTTTTTTTTGATTTTTTTTTTGATTTGGCAAGTATAAAGAAATATAATGTATAGGATCAAAAGATCGACTGCAGGAATTGAATACACAAAAGGCATACTCAATATCACAACAAGTGATGGATACAATCATATGAAAAAGATGTTTATGTTCAACGCCTGATATCGAGGCAAGGGTTGACATGAACGCTTAATGTTTTCTACATTTTTTTTTGAGATAGCTTGGAAATTACTGATGTTTTCCTTATCGAGGTGAATTAGAACTGTTCTTGGGTAGATATTGGTGAAGTATCTAAGTCCTTCTCGATTGATACAAGTGTCATTATCCATTTTATTCGAAACAACAAAAGGTTGTTTGCTAACGATATAAAATAGATGATCGTGAAGTGACTAGGATCAAGAGTTGAAATGGAATTATACTTGTATCTGTTAGGTTCAGATACATATGTATCATATCTAGTATTACATCTAGTAGGTCATAAGTTCCTTTCGCGAATTAATGTCAGAGGTAAACGTCATGAATGACTGGATTGATATTTGTCTAAGGAATTCTTGGTCTTGGATCCTCGGAACCTATGGGTTATGGGCCCACTACGCTTTCATTGCGCCACTCGATTTAGGTAATTGTTGGCATAATGCCCCACATTTACCACAACAAAAGCAAATAATATTGGCTTTCGACTTTGAGTACTAGATAGCTATTCCTTAGTGTTGTTGGAAGGACGAATGATGATGATTGAGGTTGGGAATGGAGTTGAGCAGAATTCTTCTTAGGGCATGTATTATTGTTTAAGCGTCTCCGGTTCTTTTTGTGACAGTCGAAATATTCACGCTTCTCTCATGGTGTCTTGTCGGGTATATTTATATACTTAATATTATTTTCCTTATGAATTTCAACTTGCTGCTTTTAAGAACTTTCTTTTAGCCTAATGACTTTCTTTATCGATCGAAACATGGCGTTGGAAATTGCTATTTACTACTTTCTTAGTGAAGGTAGTTAGGGTCAAGTGTTGTTCCTATAACTCCTTAAGTGATATTTCCTATGCGGCATGACAGAGTTTGAAAGAAATCATCACTCGAAAGTGACAAGCTATTTTCAAAGGGAAAACAGACTAGAACAGCAACAAATTTCAAGTTCACCTGACACTAGTTCATTTCACATGCAAATTCGTGAGGAGGATTTTTGCAAGGATGCAAAACTAAGATTCACAAGAATATTTGTGATAGAAGGGATGTCTACCAGATTTGCTGAATTGCATAAGGAAGGGGTTGGTACAAATAGCCGAGAGGCATTTACAGAAGCAATCAGCCTAGGGTTGCATGTGTGCAGGAAAAAGGAAAATACAAATCCTAGGTTCTGACTAAAAAAAAAAGACCCGATCCTATACATGACAAGAATCCTGGCTAATCGCCATTGTCTAACAGTTTGAGGTCAAAGTAAAAGCGATAGTTGGCGGAGTGAGATCTTCGCCAACACAGAGAAGTTTGTGTGCGTTTTATTTTCACCTGGGTTTCACATATGTGACGGTTGGTTGGGATGTTACGGTGAATAACTAGAATTTTTCTAGAGAAAATCACTGAACCATTATCCTGATGGATAATCATGGCTATAAACGGTAGTTGTTCTTCTTAGTATATTCTTTAAGCGACCTTTTTCGAATGGCTAGTTTTCTTCCTTTTTTGATCACCAAATCTTGAGCAATCAAGAATTGGAATTTCTCTCATTGACACTGAATTGGAGTGGTGACTAATGAATCAAGGGGCATTGAACTGGCACTTGGTATTTACAAGAGACAAGGATGGTGGCATCGGTGTATAAATGGGTGGCGATTTTGGCGTGAATAATTTCCTTCACAGCTAAAGCAATTGATTGCACTTTCATCAACAAAGATGGCCTATTTCTCCATAGCGAGTGCAAGCATAATCTTCAGATCGACTGGGTTAACAACATTTCAAAGAACAAGGTGTAGGTACCAAATAAGGTATAGAAGTAGGTTTTTAATCTAAACCCTTTTCTTTCCTAACAAAGCCACACCAAGGTTGGAAATATTTTGTGCTAGTTGTTAGAACAGAAGGGTGTGCATTTGGTGATTTTGTTCAATTATGGTGAGCATTTGCACCACGATTATAGGCACTAGTAATCGTTTTTCTTGTTAGTTTGCTTTTGCGCGTGCATCTTTTTGAACTTAAGGAAAATGGGGAGTTACGTCGATTGCTATGTAGGGGAAGTGCTTCAGCTAAATACCAAAGATTTGGTTGGGCTTAGATGGTATTATCGTTTCTTAGCAGTTGAGTGTCTTGCGGGGTTTCACGAAGTAGACGAGGAGTGTTAGCAGTTCATGCCAAGAATCCTTAGCGAGAATAAGTTAATTTAAAGAGAGATACAGAGTATATTAAAATATCTGAGATGAATGAAAGCATGCATCTCAACCAGATTTATTTGGAGAGAGCCAGAGGTTGACTTCAAGGGGAGTATCCAAATACAATTGCTATTTGAATAACTCAATGAATATTAATGAGATTAGTGGCAATTAAATCTCATTCAAGGCTGACCTTGTAAAACATAAATATGAAGTGAGAGTTTACATTGAGTAAGGTAGCAACAATTCAAAGAATGAGCTGAAGGTCGGTCATAAAGCTAAAGATTTTATTACTCATTACTTTCAGGAGTTGTATTAATGAATTATGTCGCGGGCATCCCGCAACAATATTTATTAGAGTAAAGTCATTTAAACAGAATTCTATTGGATTAGAGGCGTTTTACGACCGCGTTTGACAAGATGTTGGAATCGGAGAAGAATGGTTAGATAAGGGTTATCTATATTACGAAGTACTACTTGATTCTTTCCAATTAACTCTAGTTGTGGTTTCTATGCAGATTAAGTAGATTCTAGTTTGGTTTATAAGGCAACATTTCGTTCTTTAAAATCTTTTTAATTAAAATTTTCTTATTAAGCAGGGTTAACGCATCGCAAATTTCAACCTAGTGGTTTAACATTCACGAGAGCAACCCGAAAGCAATACGAAAAGTTTACAACCAAAATTTCAACAATACAGAAATACTATATATAAATTTAACTTAATATGTAGGAAGGATATCTAAGGTTTTCCTTCTACGGGCCATACGTAGTTGCGCATAAACAGCTTACTATGCAGCTAGAACATTATGCCGCTCGTATAATACTATCTTTTATTGTAGGCTATTCAGCGATGAGTTTCTTTTAACCTTCACACCACTTGTTGTGTTAGTCTTCCGAGGCTTCGATGAAGTCGGAGAGGTTGTGCTGCTCGTTACTTTCGTCTTCTTGAAGTTGCTGATGCAAATGTCATGATGTTGCGGACTGGTTGTTTAAATTATTCTCAACCAATTTGTTGGTGATTTTCATTAAGTAAGAGAATAGGGAGAGAAGTTCTTCTAGAAAGAATAACTTAGGAGGGGAGAATTAAAATTCTACAGGGGAAGATGAGTAGATAGATGAGGAGATTAAATTCTATAGATGGGAAAGAGTATCTGAGATAAGAAGATTAATTTCTATAGATGGGAAAATAGTATATGTGTAATCGATGCTACGAGTAACATTAATTATACACATACTCTTTTTATATTTCTTTTAGAAAAACGAGTTCTGATTTTCTTTGCAGCTTTTTGTTTTAATATTCACTCAAAGGTTTCTATTTAGAAGAATATAATTTTTCCGGTTCTATCTATGTTTCATAGCACATAATTTCGGCAAAGCAATGGGGTGAGTTGTGAGGCATGTTTAGAGATTATTATGGGAAAAGATTAGGTTTTAACTAGCTTTGAAGCAACTTAAGTTAGTTTGGTGTTTACTAATATGGTAAGATCTTAGCTTGGTTTATATACTAATAGTGTGATCTCAAGCAAAGCTAAGAGTAGTAATAGAGACTATACCGCTAGTCCTAGTGAGGTTTTATTTTTGAGACAGATTAATAACCATGATGGCTACATAGGTGAGAACTGCATGAGAGAGGAGATAAGTTCATAAAAGTTCTATAGAAGGATGAGACAGATCGTGTTACATTTCTTATTCATCCTATGGGTTGAGATTTCAGTATTCATACATAAGGATAATTTATTATGAAACTTTAACCTTAGAGGTTAAGTTCCCACATATAAATCAGTCCTGGCATTCAGAATAAAAACCAATTTCCAAGTAGCAGAACATAACTATAACACAAATTGCTCTATATAACTAGAGCGGAATAATATGCTATGCGCAAAGGGTTCTTATCTTAAGTTTGATCCTAATATATTCTAATCTTCCGCATTTTACTGTTGGGAGACATCGGTTCTTGCTGAAGCAGGATCTTCAATCTTCACTTCTGCCTTGTCGAGGTTAGTGAAGCGTCGTCTGCTTCCTTGAGATGGTGGCGCTGGCAATGTAGTCTTCCTTGGTTGGCATGAAGAATGACAGCAACACGTCTCGAACATCTTCAGAATTAGTAGCGAAGATAACCACTAGCGACAATTTCTTTTCAAGAAAGAAGAGTTTGTTTACAAATCAAAATGAATGTAGGGACAAAAGTAGAATCTTAAGAATGAGGAAAGAATAGCAAAGTCTATGTTTTTGCAAACATACTAGCTTCGGGAAATATGATTTTGAATTGGTTTATTCCAATGCTAACGACCATTCTATCTAAGGTTTATCCTACGGTCAGTATAGCTCTGATACCAACTGTAACGACCCCCATTTTTACACTGAATGCAAAAATGGAAATCTAATGTGCTTGCAAGATTAGTCCCTGGATCAAGAGCTAGCACGCACATTTCAACAAATGGAATCACAACCATACAACAATTTAATTAAGCGAAACGAATAATTACATAAATATTACAACTCGAGAGTTTAGCAAGAAAGAAGCAATAACCCGTAGTTTGCCCAACCGATCCCCGAGCAGTAACCGACTGCATAAACTCCAGATAGAACACGCCAAGAAAAACCCGCAACTCGTGATGAACAACTTCAAGCTTCGCTTAAACCACCTACATATAATTAGGCAAGGGTGAGTACTTTACGTACTCAAAGAAGACTTGAGCAAAACCTATCATACATGCAGCCATTTCAAAGGAGGCTATTAGGTTAATTTGCATAAAGCGAATTTCATTTGTAAATCAAGTTATTTGCAAACGGAATTTATAAAAGCAAGATTTGATCGATAGCAAATAAATAAAGCATAGTAACACTCACGGCCCTCCATGACGTGAGCGGCGAATCAACAAATTCCTAAAATCCATAACTGTCGGCCCTTCGACATAAATCACAGTTGCAAAACAAATGATACCAAGCCCTTTTGAAAACAATAAACATTTAACTCGTGCAAGTTCACCAAGACACCCATGACCGAGGGTACGGCTAATTAATTAGATTTAAACTCGCAGAGGTGTACAACTGTACCCACAAGGAATGATCAACTTTTGCCCGACACACTTCCTTAGGTGTGACGTCAAGAAGACCATACATAGTCATTACATTACCTAGACATGGCTTTGACCAGCCCGGGACGTTAACCCCCGCCATAGAACTAGAAACACACACCCAAGCCGTGGATCCACTTTCACACACAACACAACGTTTCTAAACATGGCAGGGCGTACACCGTTGCATTAGCAAGTAGACCTGACCGCACTACCCCGTCAGGGTAGACCTGACCGGAAAACCTGTGCATAGCTCCCGCCTACCAATGAACAAAGCCATGTCTAATTAACATAATAAGTCGTGGCTAACCCATCCTCACCCTTGTGGTTGCACGGAAATCTCGGATCAATAGCGCCCCATTGCTCGGTCCTTAAACTAACACGGCGACACTTCACCCTACACTACGTCCAATTCCATTCGCACATCCGGCTATTGCCAATAATCACCCGCATCAAAGCATAGTTTCATTTTGGGTTTTTAATCAAAGTAACCGCAACCAATAGTGACATTTTCAATGTTTTCAGGAAACAAATACTGGTTTGATCATGTACATTGCTAATTCTAAAGCATGGCTAAGCATGAATAAAATGAACGTATATACCCATGACGACATTAAGTAATGCCTATCCTCAATCTACGGTTATCAAGGTTCACATGTTCATAATCATCAAAGGAGATTCACAAGACAACAGGTATAACTACCAAAACCATAAGATAGCAATTTACATAAAGTAAACGTATGCATAAAACAATTTGATGCACAAAAGGAATATAAAATACTGGGATCAATATGGTCAAAGGATGCTTGCCTTGCTTAATCACCGACACGATCGAAGACGAGGATTGCGGTTGACGATGACGGCGGTGAAACAACAACGTCGGGTTCTACTCGTTTAACAACGGAAATAACGCAAATAAAAGACTTCAATAAGAGCAAAAGAAATAGATAGCAAAACAAATAAACTCTTTACAAGAACAGGGATTGCTCTTTAAGAATTTGTTTATCTTATTTTATGAATTCAAGATGCAAAGATTGTTTGGATTAATAGAATTAATCATTAGTTGTAATGCTTCATCGATTTACTATTCATAATATGAGTTCTGCCAATTCTTATCGCTTACGTTTTTTTACTCTATTAGGATTCAGATTCAAAGCAAGATAAATTAAGGATGTTTTCTTAGATTACGGTAGATCATATCTTAAAGATCATTTCTAGATTATTCTGTAATGAATTCAGATTTAGATGAGTGGCTTTATGAGTTAATGAAAATGCTTAAGTGATCATATTATATTATGAATGAATACTTCTTTATCTTCGATTGATTTTGCTTAGAATTAGTTTCATGCAAGCTAAATCTATTGACTCGGGCTATTGATAACATTTCCATCATATTTGAGAAGGTTCTGGTGATAAAAATAACTTAACTACAGATTTCTTCATTCTTTCCTAAAGTTTATTCATTCGCATTGAGGTCCAAAGTAATGTGATTACTTAGGGTTATTCAGCTATTAAGATCAATATGCAAATTATGGTAAAATATGGTTATTTCTTCATAATACGATGATTTATACTTTGGATAACAATCCTAAGCAAATTCCACAAATTTTATGCTTTGGCTGATACATTATATTCATTGTTGAAAAGGCTTAAGTGGCATTGTTAAGTTGACGTTATCGGAATCGGCAGGAAAGGAAAACAGAAGGTTAACACTTAGGGCTTGTTTGGGACCTTCTATCCCGGCCGGGATTCTAGGCCAATCCCAGGGAAAAATCCCCCCATAGAAAATTTTCCCGGGCTGACTTACAAGTGCATTTGGGTGAGGCGCGGGAGAGGGAAATCCCACCACAACCCGGCCAAATCCCAGGGTTAAAAAAACACCTATGAACACACGTGAAATTATTTCCCCGTCTCCTTGTGTCTCCTCGTGTTGAGCCATCGAATGCCATTGCCTTGCTACGATGCCACCGCTGCCATGCTACGATGCTGCCTCCGCCTCTTGTGCCATCTCTGGTGTGGGTGCTTTCGTGCCTTTTGTAAGGAGGTATCCACTGTCAGGGGAAGAAGCCAAAGCCTTAGGGCGGAGGCCGATGCGGATGCCGTCGCCACCGAGCTCCTCCGATCAGGAATAGATTTGACCATGGAGATGTAGGGTGTCAATTTCTCATGGCCTCTGTGTGTGTCTGCTATGCGGTTTCCTTTGAAATTACTTCACTCTTGATTTGGTGCCGATTGCTTGTGTGCAGGTACAATGGCTTCTTCCTCTCCATGTTCACCATGAGCGCGTATCCTTCCCTGAATTTCTCCCCAATTATTTTGCTCCCTTTAATATGATCATGCTTGCTATATTCTACATCTGCTGAACCTTACCTTGCTTCTAAATTTTTTGCTTTCAATTTTGTGCATTCGGATGGGATTTCCCTGCAACTCCCAAATGCTAGTGATTGAATTCCACGGGTCTCATGTGACCAAGAAAATCTCACCCGTGGTTTAATTTTCTAGGAAATACCTTCCCTTGCACCCAAACAAAGCCTTAAGGGTTTTGTACTAACAATATTAATATGCAAACCTTAATGGAATAAGGTTCTTTTTATAGAATATGGTAGTATAAACTTTGTACAATGTTTCTAAACTGATTTTATTGATTTTGGTATTTGGGTGAGTTATTTTATCTATTGCTGAAATAGTCTAAATGATCATATTTTGAAACCTTAAATCGGCCAAGTTTCACATTGAGTTTGCGACTACATTATACAAGATCTTTAATTCATTTTTCAGGTGTTAGCAGGTAGAAATCCTAGGAATGTTTCAAAGCTGGTTTGGTATTATTTTAACTTCAATTGCAATAGGTTAATTATTTATTTACTACTATAATTATCATTTTCTTCTATTAAAATAATGCAACTTAAGTTTGATCCTAAGTATTTTTATTTGGACAAGCTCCTACCGATTTCGTGAATCTCCCACAAAATACTTTATGATTTTATGAACCCTTATACATTCATTCCTTTTAATGGCCATCTTAAGCATTATTAATGTAATACCGCAAAAAAAAATCGTTTTCCTAGGGTTTCGGCCGGAATTGTCTTCATTTTCTTGATACGAGGGTTTGTTCTGGAGAAGAGTTTGTCGCCTCGCTGTTTATTAAAGGTTTTGATTTTTTTCCGTGAAATACTTATCGGAATGGGTGTTTCCTTTGTGCCGTTTAGTTTTACGGCGAGTTGTCTATCTTGATAATTGTCGTTTCGCTAAGAAATTAATTTTTATTCGCTAATGGTTAAAAGTGGATTTTTGGTTTTAGGAGGGGTATTTGGGAAATTTCCCCTACCTCACCTAATCTCTCTCCCCTTTCCTTTATGTGTGGCTGAAATTTCTTTGGAGGAGGCTGCCTTTTTCTCCAGTCTTGCCGATTTTTTTCCTCCTCCCTTTCGTTGTTGGCTCCTGTGGTCGTCGCCACCTCCCCAAAGAATGGCCGCGATAGCTCCGGCTTCCAATGATCACGCCCCCGCCGCCCTTGCCTCGCCGATCCCAAACACTGGCTTATGATGCTCCTGGACGGCGCCTTTTCTCTCCTCCACTGGCGTAAGAAGTACCACATCACGGCAGAGCAAAGAGTTAGCCTTAGCCTTAGAGATAATCTCAAGACATGGTGGCAAAGAATGACAAGATCAAGAAGCAGCGCAAGGCAAGCAACAAGCGGGCCTGGTCGGTGCTTCCTCTCCTCGTCAGAGCTCCTCCGAGTGCCCTGCTCCGGCCACCCTCCGGCCAGCTCCGCGCCGCCTCGTCTCCCATGAGCTTCCCTCCTCTCGGCAAGTGCCCTCTTCCTCCTTGAGGTGAGTACACAGTATATGTAAATTGGGGGTTTGGTTTATTGTGTATGCCAGGTGTTTGTTGAAATGCCCCAAAGTTTAATTCCCTCAAACCAAGCTACACAAGTATGAAGGCAAACAGCTGTCCATGGTTAGTCTACTACAACTGTGAATGTCTCTGGGGTAACCCCCTTTATTCGCGTTTATCATCAACTTACTCCTCCTGTGGCGCGTTGGATAGTGAGCCGTTCGAGGGTTAGATCATCGGCTAGGTTATTTTACTGAAGATTGTGATGATTGTCTAAATTTTTCCTTTGCGTCCATTTGGGGTGCGCATATGTATATGGGTGCTTGCTTTATCGTGGATTTAATTGGTTGTCTATTTAAGATGCCTGTTTTTTTTCCGTACATAGCTACTACTGGGATCATTAACTAAAAAATTTAAAGGGTTGATTGGAACATTGAATTCCTAGTGTAGCTTCTCCTATATTATTTACAACGGCACTAGACATGTGCATGCTCTGGTCATAAATGGAAATCAATATTCATTCTATGGGCATGGAGAAAAGAGGTTATATTTGAGTCTAAAGCCAATTTTATTTGCGTATGAGCTTCGGTAATATCACTCTTACCCTGGTAATGGTTGTGAATATTATGTTGTCACTCGATCTTTAGTATCCTTTGTATGGCTCAATTCAAATGTGTGAGTTAAGAATTTCTTACTGCCATTTGATTATGAAAATACCATTGTATATTAGCTCAATTTATTAATGGTTGTGCATAAGATTCCAAATTGAGAGAGAGCTGTTAGTGTGTTCTCCTATTATTAAGGTTTAAATGATTAAGTCATTTCTAGAGTTGGTATGTTTATGTAAATTTCTTTGTGCTACTAATTTAGGCGATATGTTGCCCTGGTTTATACATAAGGTTGATTAGTCTAGTACGTAATGATCATGTATGGAAATAAGGAGGTGGGTGAGAGTTAGCAAATGGAAAGTGAGTAATTAATTGCAAGTGTATAGTGGTGAACGTGGTTTGGTGGCCGATGATTTAATTGTACGACAGAGAACTCAGTAATGGGTTGCCATGTCTTAATGTTGAATCGGATTAATCTAATATCGCTGGCAACTCATGAATGTGGGAATTGGCTAGGTTTATGTGAGTGGTTATGGCTATGTTAGGGAGAGGCAATGATTGAAGGGTTGCATTTCATCCTTGTAAATTGCATTGCGCATTCATGATGGGAGAGGCGACCCATTCTGATGTGGGCCTCTGTGCTCACATGTAGTGGGCACGAAAGTCCTACCTCGTAGTCCCATATACATGGTTGTATGGGAGCGAGTCAAGAAGAGTAGGCACCTCCATCACGGGATGGAAGGGGAATGAGAGGTGCACACCGACGGTGTGCACTCGCCATACCCCAGATGTGCTAAAAGAGGTGATGAGCATGCATGATGCATCATATGCATGGAAATTGTGCAACTGCATTGCATTGTCAATGATGAATCATGTTTTATGAGTTGATTATGATGTATGGATATGAGACTCTTCTTTGTGTGGCATATTTGCATCCGCATTGCATTATACGATGATTTTGAGTTAAATGGAAAGGTGTCGAGTTGGATCAAGTCGTGGCCTCATCCAAAAAGATTAAAGAGATATGTGTCGGAGTTTAGTAATGAAGTGAACGTGAGCATGCATAATGCATTACATGATGGTAGAAATGTGATTGATTATTCAGATTCTGTGTTCCCATGTCTGTGTGATGTATGATGCATATTTTGTATTTCCATGTTTGTGTGATGGATTATTCAGATTCTGTATTCTCATGTCTATGTGATGGATTATGCATATTCTGTATTTTTATGTCTGTGTATGGATTGTGCATATTCTCAGATTTTCATGTCCGTTGTAAGATATGATTTATGTTTTCAGTGTTATATGTTATGCTTCATTGTCGTGGAGTTGTGAACTCCATCAAAGACGAGCATGGGGTTGGTTTTGGAGTATTAGTTGTGATACTTCTATTTTAACCGCTTATTGTACTTATTTAAGAATGGTTGTTATGCTTTTAAGTAGGAAATGTGATTGATTATGAGTTTATTCGTTGATGTACTTCACGAGTCATCGACTCATGCTTGTTGTTTG
The DNA here is from genome assembly GCA_036346375.1 of Guadua angustifolia. Classification (NCBI taxonomy): domain Eukaryota; kingdom Viridiplantae; phylum Streptophyta; class Magnoliopsida; order Poales; family Poaceae; genus Guadua; species Guadua angustifolia. The sequence goes on from CM070508.1 coordinate 58,440,521, forward strand.
TGTTGTTGCGTACATCAAACCGCATGCATGGATGGGAGTAGTAGCACGTGCGATTTCGGTCACCACCATCTCATTTAATTAATTCATAAAGCTTCGGATGTATTTAAGTCAATTGTAATGTGTTGTTCGTGGTGGTGTAATTTACTAATTGCTGTTGGATGTGTGATTGATTATCTAAGGATCTGCTAGAATATTTCCTCCCGGTTATGTGTGTTTGCTATATTAATCGCAATCGCTTATTTGTCCGATGTGTGGATGTCCTCCTTTCTAGGGAGGTCATGCCGTAAATTTTAGAATTTTTGTGGCTTAGTTTCTAAGCCGTGTTTAGATTGTAGGGTTGATTTCAGCCTTTTCAGAGAGGTGATAGGTTTATGTCTTGTTCGGTAATTCTTCGCATAATTGAACTTGCTTGTGGAGAATTATTGTTTGTTGGTAACCCTCGGATATGGGGGATCCGAGGTGTTACTGATCGTTATTTAGGGCTTTTGGTAGCATCCATGGCGCGTGAGGTGCTTCTGGTGTTACAATTAATGGTTGCTAAACAAACTAATTAACTTAGTTCAAAAACTAAATGTATTTGTATATTTGAATACCTCTTGGTCCTAAAATCTCATGGATTTTGTTTTCATCACTTATTATACACAAAATCTCATTAGCAACCATATTAACATCCTAATCAAAGTTTAACATAAATAATTATTCTCTGAGATCAAAAATTAGATATTTTTACATATTTAGATTCTTTCTAATTTCAAATGATTATACAAATTTGTTTCATCGGTTTGTGACTAAAGATGTACAAGTCCTTAATAGATGAATGCATTTCGCCAGAAATTGAATACGCTTTTACCTGCATTTAAAGCGCTTTTGGCCCAAATTTTCTTCAACCTCAGCACGATAGCCCCCAAGCACGTAACGTAAACAGAGGATGGCTAGGGCTGGGCGAAGGTAGCTCGGCGATGGTCCGCGAATGCGATGGCACCAGGAGGGAGAGCTCGACGAGACGCAATTGCATCGAGTCGATTCGGACCGAGAAGCCTCGGTGGCCAATGAGGAGGAGGGCGGCGGCAATGGCGGAAGGTGGAAGAAGAAGACAAGGCCATTAGAGGTGAAATCGGTGGCGAAATAAGCATGAGTAGATGCTAGGGGTTCCATTCCTAGGGTTTACCTGGGAGGAGAAGCTCCGGGGAGCTCTGCCCACGGCGGCCGGTCACGGGGAAGAAGGGCTCTCGGCGGCGGCAACATTTTGCATGGAAGGAGCCGGATGTTCTTGAGGGGTTTTGATCAGCAGTGTCGGGTGATGCTTCGGCTTAGAGGGATTGGAAGGAGGACCACTGAAGCTCCCGCATTCTTCTTCGCGCCCGAGCTGCAGAGCTTCACGCTCATGGCGGAAATGGGAGGAGAATTGGCTGTCTCAGCTGAGGAGAGGAGAAGGGAAGTGAGGGGAATGGGAGAGGAGTGCCTTGCGGTGTGGTTTGTAGCCAAGAATTGCAGCCTTCAGTGGGATTCGTGGCAATGATCGAGAGTGCCTCGATTGTTCTGCGCTCAGTGGAAGGAACGGCTTCGGGAAAGTTCTTCGGTGGAGCAAACGGAGGTTGAGGGAGAAGATGGGTCTGGCAGGTGGGTCCAGGGTCCATTGTCAGTGACTACAAGCTTCAACATTGTGCCAACGGAACGGGAAATCAACGAATGGCCCGCACGTCGGTGACTAACCAATTTCCGGTTTCGAATTCTAATTTTTGATTGAGATCAATTGAAGTCTAATATTTTTCAAATTTTGTTTTTCAAAAGGATTCGATCTCAGATTGCTTTTATAAAATTTTCAGCTCCATTTGTGATTCCATTATTTTATGCGAATTCCGACAATATTTTATTTTGGATTTAAAAGTTATCTTTTCATTTTACTTCTCCAATATTTTATGCATAAAAATCTCAATTGGTAGCTAAAATAATTTAATTGAATGATCAGGGTCCTCGTGGCAATTTTCTAAACTTTTACCTTTTGTATTCTTGCCTTTTTCTATTTTTCCTTCTTTATTTTCCATTTATTGAATTTCTCATGCAATGCAAAACTCCAAAGGAAATTCAAATAAAACCAATGATGCCGAGAAACTCAGAAATAACAATATTCAAATTCAAATCGTTCATTTTCACTTTATAAAATTTTTGGGATGTTACAGATCTACCCCCCTTAAAAAAAATCTCGACCCCGAGATTTGGTGGGTTAAAGGAAAAGTATTTCTAAAAGAAGTTACGGCATATTAATATTCTTTAATACATACTCGAGTGCTTATTTGTACATTAAATTCGTTCTCGAAATCTCCTTGTTGCTTCTTTCGGAACCTTGCGAATGCCCTGTGTGATGCATTATTATGAGTAGTAATTATTAGAGTTGGAATTAGCAAGGTATTTCAATATATATAATAAGGAAAACTATCGTATATATATGTGCTATATATTGCTTAGGGTGTCAATGATATATTGATATTTTTCCACCGAGTCCTTTTGAGTCTTGAACAACGATCTGGTCGCTATCAAGCTTGATGACAAGAAGGATCCAAAGGATACCTATTCATGTATTGCAACATATATGTAACTAGCTAGTAGTATTATCAATGCCTTGGAAAATATAAGAACGAGAGGTTGTATATATACGCATTGCGAAGTTGAAGGGCGTAAGTATGTACGGTTTGTAGTGTCTTTGTCCCAAGAATGCATCGAGAATGTAATCTTCAACATCCTTTCGCCATTGTTCAATCCAAAGACAAACTCGTTAACAATCTCTGGGTCGATGAAGACCACGTTGAAGATGTTCTCTTTTCTACATCATTGTATCTCCATTCTACATAGAAAGGTATAAGTTTAAGAGTTGCAATTTTATTGTACGAGGAAGCACACGATAAAGGTATGAGCTTGACACTTACAGCACCAAGACTCATGAGAGACACGTTGATCGAGTCAAGATGGTAAATATTGTAGAAGTCCTCGAATTCGAGCCATATCTTCGTTGTCCCCGCGATAAAAATCATCTTCTTTGAAACGGAGGGGAACATCGTTCTTCCTTGAGCGGACTCTATCATGTACCATTCGTGAAATTGCCGATCTTGGTTGGCGATCCATTATCTCATTAGGGTCAATTAGCTCCTACCAACCGATATTGCCATCCGACCTTTGCCATTGGAAGATCATCTATTAATCCAAGAGCCGCATTGTGGAAGTGATTCTGCCTCCTTCATAAACCTCTCGAGTTTCTCCCGATCTTGGTCTATCTTCTTCGTCTTTGCCGCCGACCACGCTTATTCTTCCGTAGCCTTTATTATTGTCCGCTCATAGCTGAACGGCACAGCAATGCTTTGTACGGCAAGTCGCGAAGTGTTCGCCGCTTTTGGATCAATTGGTACCTTCTTTGGCTCGCTTTTTTTGTGAAGTGTGCAGCCAATTTCGCTTCCGACCGCTTCACTCTCCTCATTAGTCATATCATATGCCCTCTTTGGAGGTTCCTTTATCTTTGTTGATCTACCGAGGAGGCCTTCTTGGGAGCAGTGGAGGAGCCTTTCGCTATCGAGCTTCTTCCTCGGAGGAGATGGTGGAGGCGTGGTTTTCCTGGGGGGGTTCGTTTTTGTTTGAGATGGTGGTGGCGGAGTAGGGCTTCTGCGTGGTGCGGGTGGCGGAGGAGGCGTGCTCTGTTTTGCCGACGAGGCATTGCGTGGAGGTGACGTTGGAGGAGGCGTGGGTTGCCGTGGTGGAAATGACGCCTCCACACCATCTGGAAATATGATGGACCGTTTGCGCCAGAGAATGATATTGTGGAGGGCCTGTCCAAGCTTGGTCACGTCGTCGTCTCCAGCAATATCGAGGTGAAGTTCTTCAAATCCGCTTAGCACCTCCTCCACCGCGACCTTCGAGTAACTCGGGGTATCTCGCTGATGGAACTTCGCCCCGCTTCCACCGGAAATGCCATGCCGTAAGCCACCTTGATGGAGAGGTTACGCGCATCAATGTGTAGCTCACACTGGCGGCGAACCCTTATGTCATCCACAGGGTAACGGGCTAGCAAGTTCTCCGCTAGAGGGGCCCCAGTGGACGCGCAGCTACTCCGCCGCCCAGAGGGGCTGATCACGGCATCCGGCTCATTGCTCGAACCTAGTCCCAGAAGCTTGCTGAGGGCAATTTGTACTTGTTGCGCAATTATGTCGCCGATGCTAGCCTGGGTTGCTCTGAGCTCTTGTTCCAATTGGTACACTTTATATGATTCTCTTACTTTGCTTCTCTCACGGCTCTCAGACGTCTTCAAGATCTCAGAAACTGCATTTCCACGGCGATGCTTGCCCATACCTCGTGTTCGTCCCGGTGCTCGTGGTTTTGAAGGGCATGTGTTAACTCGTCACTCTCCCTATCCGCACGAACGTACTGCTCGAGACTTCTCGACAACTTGTAGAATCCTTTGACCAAAGATCTTGCACTCGTGCCATCACCAAGTCGCCGTCATCCGAAAGGCTCCCCGTGACCCATGAACCAATTGCGCAGCGCCTTCCCACAAAGTGGTAGCGGTGTGACGCCCTTCGCCATTAATTCTTCTTCCCGCTTCTCCCATTTCGTACAGCCTTGAGGTAACCATCGTGCCAAGATGGTGGTGGTATTTCTTCATCCGTGAATTGGCCTTATTCTTTTGACTCGGCCGGCCTTCGGATGACAAACTTGTACTCCTTGAATGCTTCCGCTGATCCGCCAAATTAGGAAATTGGTTGAAGTCGGGTCTTTCTCCCTTCTGGACATACTTGCGGCTGAGTGTCGTCTTCCACGCCTAAAACATTGTTGCCATCTTCTTCATAGTGAATTTCTTGGCCTTGCCTTCGGTCCCTTGAGGAAATGTGAAATTTTCAATTTTCCTTAATATCTTGCCAGAGCAAGTTCTTGGTATCTTGAGGAACTTCGGCCCATTTTCTGATGCTAATTGGGACGTGATCCCTCGTGGTAACCGCAAGCATTGTTGTAACGCCCAATCTGCCGAAAAGAGGAGCCACCGCATCCCTTCGTTGTTAACGCTGTAAACACGTGCTTTGTGGATGGCTTCTTGTTAGGTCCCCGATGCTTGGATTGGTTGCTCGATGTACGGGCTTGAAATACACAAACATATGTATAAACGTGTCAGAGTGTATTATATTAATGAATCGCGATTAATTAACATGTCCACGGGGATTATATTCTTATGGCTATACCTCATCCTGGCCGGAACCAGTGTTACCACCGGACTCAGCGGCTCCAGCGTCAATGGATTCATTGGCTGCAGCCTCAACGGCCTCACCAGAACCAATGTTAGCCTCAGCGGCAGCAGCGTTAGCATCACCTTCGATGCTACCCAATATGATGATGCTCAAAGAAGAACTGTTCTCCTCGTTGAAAGGTGGTCACCACGTCTGGTTATGCCATCTATCCTAATTCAAAAAATGTTGACATAAACAACCATATTACATATCACAACACAAACATGATATATATACAATTTCACATATACTTATACAAATATAATATTATTTTGACTTGAAAATATACTAACACATTTCACATATACTTATACATTTCACATATACTTACACATTTCACATGATACATATATAATTGACAATTCACATATACTTATACATTTCACATATACTTACACATTTCACATGATACATGTACAATTGACAATTCACATATACTTATTTGCTTAATAAAAAATAATGAATCATTCTTATTCCACACTAATATGATTTTCAAAAAATGAAATAAGGTTATAAATCCACAACTAGAATGTTGGTAGTCTATTACTGGCAAAAAGAATGCTATGCAATAAGCCCATCGATTTATATTAGATGTCACTGCTGGAGAAGGTTTCTTCTCGATTGACCAAAGTATGCAAGTTCCAAAAGCATGGCTACCAGAGAGCATACGATACAATCGAGAAGAAAGCCATGAGGTGACACCTTAGTTGATATGGAATGATCGCGATGATGCTTTTTGGTGTAATAGACTATTAACATTCTAGTTGTGGATTTATAACCTTATTTCATTTTTTTGAAAATCATATTAGTGTGGAATAAGAATGATTCATTATTTTTTTATTAAGCAAATTTTACTGAGTCCTTATCTTCATCTGACCAACCTCTTGCACTCAATAGTGCCATAATTTCAGGGGATATCAATCTGGAATAAAGGATAGATTGTGATTACGTCCCAGGGCATAAATGTTTTCACAGATTCTACTACACATCTCACTGAAAATGACTATTTTTTCTACTAAAATAAACTGAATCAAAGACAGTAAGTAGTAAAATGAAACACAAGACCCAGGCCAACAGCCACAATCGGCATAATACCACAAATTCAACCAACCCACCCCATAACCACTGATTATGATTACTTCATCTAAACCTTAACATCAAAACACAAGGATATCTTGTTTTGTTGTTAGCAACTCGCATATTCAGCTCTCAGTTTCTGCATATCGATTTCAGGATGATTACATGCAGAAAGATGGGAACCAATGCACAACACAACCAAAAGTATGTCCAGCAAGCTAATGGAAACTCCCCCCACCATTCTTCCCCCCTCCTGCCATCCCTGGCGCCGAGCCCTTCTTCCTCTCACTCCCTCCTTCCTCACCTTGTGGGCATTTAGTCGAACACCTTGTGGGCAGCAGAATAAAGAGGGAGGAGGAGAGCACGCACAGCTATACCTCTGTCCTCCGGCGGCTTGGTGGTTGAGGAGGCGGCGGCTTGGTGGCGGAGGCGTCAGTGAGGTGGTTGAGGAGGCGGCGGCTTGGTGGCTGAGGAGGCGGCAAGGTGGCTGAGGAGGCGGCGATGAGGGCACCCGCTGGGGTGGAGGGCGCGGGATGGTTGGGTGGCGACGAGGGCGACGGCGCCACGAGGACGGCGTGGGGTCTCGGCAGGCGGCGGTGAGACATAGGAGGTCCGAGAGCGACGGGACTTAGAAATTTTTGTGTGCGAGAGCGGGACTTAGAAAATTTGGTCTCTTCGTGCTTATACTGAACTCATTTCTACAAGCGGTTGCTAGTAAAACCGCTAGGAAGGACTTCTACAAGTGGTTGGTATTACACACGCTTGTAAAATATCTCTACAAGCGGTTTTAGAACCAACCGCTTGTAGAGGAGGACTTTACAAGCGGTTCATATTACCAACCGCTTGATCATAAGCTGCTAGCGGCTATTAATACCAACCGCTTGTAGAAGTGCTGCCCGGGTAATATTCAAAATAATATGGTGCCCATATCGTTTGATAAGTTCTCTTCCTCCCCCCTGGCTAGCGCGAGGCGTTTGAGTGTGTGGGCTCGTCCACCCCGGTTTGAACTCCGCTCGCGCCCCCTTGCCATTCTTTTTTTTTACTGTACAGCTTTCTACAAGCGGTTGTTAGTACCAACCGCTTGTAAAATTAATGTCAGAATTTTTAAACAAGCTTTTAGAACTTTAGTTTCATTCCATAATTTTTAAAAAGCTTTTAGCACTTCGGTTTCATTTCAGAATTTTTAAAAAAAGCTTTTAGCACTTCAGTTTCATTTCAGAATTTTTTAAAAATGCTTTTAGCACTTCAGTTTCATTCCAGAATTTTTAAAAAATGCTTTTAGCACTTCACATTCATTTCACAATTTTTAAAAAAAGCTTTTAGCACGTTAGTTTCATTCCAGAATTTTGGCACTTTACATTCATTCCAAATAAACACTTTATACAGTAGAAGACCCGTGTTACATATACATAGTTCATACAAGAGTGGTACATCTTAAGTAGTAACGCATTTTGTCTTTACAAGTGTTCCTTCATTATGATCGCGACGTATGAAAGGAGTATCCACGTCTGTGTCATTGAGGAGGCTTATGTCGACATCCACGGCGAAAGGAGGGATCTCGTCGAATCGACTATACTCTTCCTCGCTCAGGACGTCCTCAACTCCAACAATCCTTCGCTTGCCTTGGAGAACCACGGTCGCTTTGGCTTAGTACTACAATCTTTCTCGCTTGTCCTTCGCTTCTTAGGTTTGCTTGACATGTCCATTACGTAAAAGACTGTCTCACATCGTTCGCGAGGGCGAGCGATTCGCGCCTATAGCCGACTTGCGTGAGGTCCACGATTGTTGTCGACGATCGGAATCGCCAACCGCAGAAATGAAATGGGGGTTAGTGGAACTTGGAACCCGAGCAGAGCTTGGCTCAACGAAGGAAAAGGATTCGACGTGCCGAAGGTCGGAGTTAGGCGACAACGAACGTGAGACGAGGGTTTATACTGGTTCGAGCCCCTGTGAAGGTAATAACTCTACTCCAGTTGCCTTGCGGCGGTGATCTTTGCTATTCTCGAGTACAGAGGTGAATTACAGCTCAAGCTTAACAATGGCGATGTCTAGCGCTAGAGCTTTGATGTCTCTCTCTTCCAGGGTGCGCATCCTTAGCCTTATATCCTCCCTGCTCATAACGGACGGGAGATATTCCGAGGTGGTGGACTTCATGTGCATTGTGGGTGGCAAACAAGCGCTCCGGACTTGCAAGGCCGCTTGCGCCGTCTCCCGATCCCACGTCTTGGTAACCGCGAGCAAACGACGTTCGAGAATCCAAGGGGCACCGCACGAGCGAGAGCCGACTCGAGCTCGAGGTCATCTTGACGCCGTGCTTTCGAGGCATATCGTGCTCTAGGTCGCCGCCTCGGCGTCTGCCCAGAAGTCGTGGTCGGGACCCGAGTTTGGGAGCTCGTTGATCGTCTTGCGCCGACGGACAAGGTTGCCCAACCCTCGTCGGCTAGCCCCGAGGCTCTAGGTCGAAGGGCACACAAGCGACCTCGAGCCTCACATTGCGAGCATAGGGAGCAAGCTTCGCAGTCTCGATCCCTTGGCGAGGTCGGCGGAGACCACAAAGTGAAACCCGGCCTCGACACTGACGACCTTTGATCTTAGCGATGATGAATACGGATCACGAGCGGCGGTGGACACCGAGGCGCCTCGAGTCCATGCCCGGTCTTAATTGCGCCCATCAAATCACGGCCGCACCTTTTGAAGCACCGTGGATTGGATTTATCGGCAAGCCTGCCCATTTAACCCGAGCCCCCACAAGAATCGGCGAGGAAAACTCACGATCCTGCGCCGTCTTCCAAGCCTCTTCGTCGGGCAAGACTCCTCTTCTCCTCGACCAAATTCATTGCGATCGCTATGGCCAAGCGGGGAGGAGCACATTGTCGCTAGCGAGGATGAAGGAACTCGAGTCACTGGGGTGATTGACCGGTAACATGGCGATTCTTGGGCGGTGAACCGAAGCCGTGCCCGAGGGGACGACGAGATCGCTCTGCCGCGACATTACGCTCTCTTCGGGTCTACGGACCCGGAGAGCGAGTTCATCCGGCGGTCCTCTCGGTTTGTGAGATCGAACTCATCAATCTGGTGCCAAACTCCGTTCTCGTTCTCACCATCTTCTCCCACCTGTGCGAGGGGTTCCTAGAAATCCTTCCCACCCCCTCGCTCTTCTTCTGGTACTTCAGCCTCTTCTGCTCTGGGAAAGACCCCGTGGTCGGATGCCTCTACTTCCAGCTGCGGACAGGGCTCAAGTGGTCCTTCCCCAAGCTCCAAGCTCAGGACTCCCTCGGCCCATGGTCCGAGCGGTGGTTCTACTTGAAGAAGGGGGAAGTTGGCACGCTGGTGTACGAGGGGACCCCCATTGCCGGGAAGAAGCAGACCCCGGAGGCGGACGACCTCGAGGTCGACGAGGAGGCCATCGCCGTCATACACATCTGCGCCGTGCGTGGCCTCACCGGGCAAGCGATCGCCAATGATTTCCTGCGGAACCAGGTGTCCCCTCTACGAAGGAGGATGAATCCGTTCTACGAGATCCGAGGGCGCATCGACCCGACCCGCGAGGGCATGTCTGGTAAGCCTTCTTGCCTCGAGGTTTTACTTGAGTCCGTCCTTCGATCTTTTTTTATGGTCGTTTCCTTGCGGTCGAAGAGTCTGGATCGTCACCGGGATGAGCGAGATGTTCGAAGTCGGCGGCGCGACTATGCCATTAGCGACCCGTCCCAAAGAACGTGCTCCACCGAAAGGCCGAGGTAAGCCACCCCGACCAAGCTCTCGACTCGAGTGTCCACGAGGCCCTTCTTGAACCTCGCATGCTCGCAGGACCAACGAGGAGCCGCCGAGGCGACCAGAGGATGCTCCATTGCGGCGAGGCAAAACAGAAAGGGAAGAAGAGGTCCCCCTACCTGGGCGAGCCGCCAGAGGTGAAGAAACCCCACGTCGAGTGGGGTGACCGCGCCACGGTAAGGATTCCCACGGCCGAGCCCCCGAGCCCATGCCCGCGTCCTTTGTAGCTTGATATGCTCTCCCCTTTGCAGCAGCAGAGCGCGGCGGCCGTCGCCAGGACCTCGAGCCCCCAGCCGGCCTAGGGCGCCCAAGCTTGGACCCCCAGGGCCGCCACCGCGGATGACGTGGATCCGGCGCAAACTCCGAGGTCCCAGGCCAGTGGGCGCGAAAGCGAAGTGCCCCTACAGCATCGGGGCAACAAGACCTACGTCGGCCCTCGACAAGGCGAAGGCCGGCGACTCATGTAAGTTTTTGGCTTTTCGGTTCACTCCGCCCCCTTCGTGTTTTTCTTGCTTAGTGTCTGTTCTTGATCGCAGACCTCGAGCGCCCGCGCTCGAAACTTGCCCGTTTTGACGATGGCTGTTGTCCAAGGCGAGTCCGAGTCCGAGGAGGAGAAGGATTCCTCGCAGCTGGCCTCAAGGCCGATCCCTCGGGCAAGGCGCCTCCTCGAGCCCCCGATGAGCTGGGCCGGTCGGCGAGTTCGACCAAGGGCTCGACGACTCGGCCGAGGAGACCAGCCCACGACGATGAGGACCCGGACCTTTGGCGAGGCGAGACGGCCGCCGGGTGTCGTTGACCTCCCGAGGTCGACGCGAGGAAGGTTCTCGAGTGCCTTAGTCGCAGACCTCGGAGTCACCCCAGCTCGCTTGCCACCACGGTCGCTCCAACTGCTGAGGTCATGGCACCACCGCCCGAAGATAGCGTACTGCTGACATCTCGTGTCTGCGGCAGAAATTGCGTCTGTGCCGAGGCCATGGCACCCGAACCACGGAGGTCGACCACAGCAGAAGCGCGCGATGGATCCGTCGTTCCTCGGTGCGGAGGTGAGCGGAGCCACGACCTCGCAGGTCGGGACCGGCGTCGCTACGCGTCGCCCCTGTCATGGCTGAACCCACCGGGGAGGCGGCCAGAACTCCAGTCGCCACCGGCCTTGAGACTCGAGTCTTAGCCTGGCGCCCGATGGTGGTCGAGGTCGGCCTCACCGAAGCCGACGCGGCGACGAGCGGAAGAGATCTCACAAGGCGCATCGGCAGCGTGAAGAGTTCACCACGCGCACGCCTCGAGAACCGCCTTCGTGAGGTAAGGACCCCCTTGCGGACCTCGCAGGAGGTTAGGCTGAGTTCCCTTGCTTCTTTTCTTATTTTGGGCCACCCTTCCTGTCATGAAGGCGATCGGCAACGTCTCCCAAGGGCTACAAGGCCTTCAAGAGCACGCTGACGTGCTAAGGGGCCTCCTGAATGTGGTGGAGGCGCGGGAGGCCGGCGCTCCAAGTTCATCGAGACCATTGAGGTCGAGTAGGAGGGCTCGAGTAGAAGACCGGGGAGCTTGACAACCTTCGCCCAGACGATGAGGGCGCAGGAGGTAGCTCTGGCTGCGAGCTCGAGCAGAACCAGGGGTCTCGGCGCGAGCATGGCTACAAGGCCGTGGAGCAAAGCAGCGCGGTCGCCAAAGCGTTCGAGGCGGCGGGCCAAGGTCGAGGCCTCGAGAAGGTCTGCTGCGGAGAGCAGCGTCTTCCTCGGCAGGCGTCCCCGAGCTCGAGCCAAGATCTTGGAGCTTGAAGGAAGCTTGGCGCGCCAGGCGCTTCGGCCGAAAGGGCCAAGGTCGGAGGCGCCGAGAAGGCATTGCCGAGCAAGTGTCTTCTCGACGGCGTCCCCGAGCTTCGAGGCCAAGATCTTGGAACTTGAAGAGAAGCGTGGCGCGCCAAAGCAAGCGGCGAGGGCGCCTTGGCCCAACTCCAAGATGAGCAAGACCGAGCGCGCGGATGCCTCAAAGAAGCCCTCGATGCAGAGCGAGCTATCGACCTTGAGGGCCAAGGTAGGCGAGCTCGGCGGAGAAGCTCGCCTCGCGAGATGGTCGACTGAAAAACGCTTAAAGCAGAAACTCTAATAGAGCCACATTTCTTTTGGGGACAACAAACTCTTTATTTCAAGTCTGTTAGTCGAGGATCTATGGTGTCGTCTCTTCGCCTTTAGTCATGCTCCTTAGGTGGTTTTAGACAATATGCCCTTATCCGGCCCCATTGGGTCCAAGGTCGAGCAACAGCAGCCTTGGGCGCAAGATAGGTAAACGCGAACAAGCGACCACGACTGCGAGTTGAGAAAAGGTCAGAGAGGAAGTAAGCGTGACACAAGCTAGCGAGATGGTCACACCCGATGATGTTGAATCACGACCACAACCGTCGCACTACTCAATGGTCAAAGCTGCGGGCTTGTGGCTCGAGCGAGCACAGGGAGAGTGGATTGCGAAGAGATTCGAAACTTATGTGTAGCTCAACCTTTGGGGAACGTTAAGCTCGCGGCCTTTCGGACCAGAATGTGTGCTGGCGTGCACGAGTCGTGTTGAAAAAAAAGTCTCGGACAACAATGACGGTGTAGTCTGGCGAAAAAAAGATATAAAAGGCGAGAATGGAAGAACAACTTTTTTGAAATTTAAGGTATAGAGGTTACACATAAAACTTCGAAGTGATCTATGTTCCACGAGCTAGAGAGCTCTCGCCATCGGCATCGCTAGCCTAGAGAAGCCCCATGCGATCTGTTGAAATGACTCTATAGGGCCCTCCCACATGATGGGGATAGCTTGTTGGTGCGGGACGAGCCCTCGAATTCTTCTTAGGGCTAGGTCCCCAACAAGGAGCTCCCTAGGTCGTACCGACCGAGACACATGTCTGCGAAGAGCTTGCAGGTAGTACGTTGATGGTAGCGATGCACGCGCATCTTACTTCTTTGCGAGGGCAAGGTAGAGACCGTTAAGTGCTCGAAGTCGACACAGTCGACCAAAGTCGACCTAGCAGAGCCCAACGTAACCTCGGGAGGCAGGACGGCTTCTGTACCGAACACAAGCTAGAAGGGTGTGGACCCTGTGGCTCGGCTTGCCGTGGTACGAATAGACCATAAGACGGTGGGAAGTTCGTCCACCAAGGTCTTGCCGTAGCGTTCGAGCTCATCTGCAACTCGTTTCTTGGCCATACTCGGCGATTTGTCCGGTTGGCGCGTTCTGCCGCTTTGTTGCTCTAGGGGTGAGCTACAGAAGCGAAGCATACTTTGATGTCGAGGTCCTCGCAAAATTCCTAGAACAACTCACTGGTAAACTGAGTACCATTGTCAGTGATAATTTTGCATGGAACCCGTGCACCAGTGACCACGAACAAAGCGAAAAAAATGGGCCGATGCCGAAAGCAATGATGGTGAGACGGTTGACCGATCCACTTGGTAAAAGTGTCAACAAAGAACGAACAGAACTTCTTACCCCAACCACGAGGAAAAGGGCCGAGGATGTCCGGCCCCATGTCGAGAAAGGACAAGCGGCGGGATGGTGCGAAGGCGTATCTTGGGTTGATGCGACTTCGGATGTGGGCGGCATGCTCGGCGAGTGCGAGCGATATCACGGGCATCCTAAAAGCGCCGAGGGCCAATAATACCCCATACGGAATGCCTTACCGACCATCGATCTGTGTCTGAAGAGTGCGCCCATAGAGGCCCAGTGGATGTCATTTAACAGTACTTACCCTCCTCCGTGAGAGATGCCGCGTCGAATGCCGTAAACATTCCTTTGTAGGCGTCCCTCGACGAGCGTGTATAAACCCGCCCGGCGCTTGATCCTGCTCCTCTCGGTAGGGTCGGGCGGTAGGTCGCCCCTTGCAAGGAAATTATAAATGGATTCAGCGCAGGAGGGGATAACTTCCACCACGGCGAGCAAGACCTCTTGGTCGGAGATCGAGGGAGCCGCCAACGTCTCCAGGATGACATCGTGCGAGATCTCGTCATCAGAAGAGCCGAGCTTGGAGAGGAAGTCGGCACTGGAGTTGTCCTTCCTGGTATGTGCTTGAGCTCCGTGTTACGGAACCATTTCTCCATCTTGCGCTTCGTCTAGGTACTTTGACATCGAGTCTCCTGAGCACTGGTGCTCCTTGTTGTACTGATTGACGACGAGCTGGGAGTCGCCCTTGACGACCAATCGATGCACGCCCAATGCTTTGCAAGCCCGCCAAGAGAGCCTCGTATTCTGCCACATTGTTGGTCGCGGAAACCCAAAAGCGAACTCGTTACCTCAAGTGAGTGCTTGTGGTGAGAATAAGGATTCCAGCCCCGCGCTTGAAGGACCTCGGTGTCAAGAACATGGTCGGGCTTTTCTTCCTCGACCTCGGGCTCGGTAGCGGGTTGCGACGCTCGACCACGAAGTCGGCAAGCACCTGCGATTTGATGGCCGTTCGAAGCTCGACACGGACATCGAATGCCGCCACTCCATTGCCCACTTGGCGATTCGCCGCCTTCGGGTTCCAAGAAGATGTCCCCGCGGAAAATTGCTCGGGACAACCACGAGTCGCCGGAAATAATGTCGAAGCTTGCGCGAAGCCATGAGGAGAGCGTACAGCAGCTTTTGTACCTGCGGGTAGCGCTCCTTTGGGCGGTGCAAGACTTCGCTGACATAATAGATAGCGACATTATGGCTTGATTGATGGTGACATGCACCATCCGACGAGCGTCCTCAGGGGTCTGCGGGTCACAGCCGTCCGCAGCTGCACCCGCGCCATGACTATCCGCCATCAAGGCGTCTTTGCTTTCGCGTGGCGGTGGCGAATGAATAAGCGAGGGTGAGTCGAGTCGCGCTGAACCGCCTTCGAGGAATGTCCGTCGATGAAGCGCACCATGCTCCCAAGATCTTGGTGTTTTCCCTGCGAATGAGCAAAGACAATCGGGCCCCACGGTGGGCGCTAGCTGTCGACGATCAGAATCGCCAACCGCAGAAATGAAACGGGGGTTAGTGGAACTTGGGACCTGAGCAGAGCTTGGCTCAACGAAGGAAAAGGATTTGACGTGCCGAAGGTCAGAGCTAGGCGACAATGAGCGTGAGACGAGAATTTATACTGGTTCAAGCCCCTGTGAAGGTAATAGTTCTACTCCAGTTGCCTTGTGGCGGTGATCTTTGCTATTCTCGAGTAAAGAGGTGAATTACAGCTCAAGCTTAACAATGGCGATGTCTAACGCTAGAGCTCTGATGTCTCTCTCATCTAGGGTGCGCATCCTTAGCCTTATATCCTCCCTGCTCGTAACGGACGGGAGATATTCCGAGGTGGTGGCCTTCATGCGCCTTGTGGGCTAGCAGCAACCGCTCCGGACTTGCCGCGCGCACTTGCTTCGTCTCCCACGATCCCACGTCTTGGTAACCACCAGCAAGCGCGTTTGCGGAATCAAGGGGCACCATCACGAGCGAGCCGGCCGAGCTCGAGGTCGTGCGACGCCGTCTTTCGAGGGGCATCTGGCGCTCTAGGTCGCCTCGGCGTCTGCCCGAGTCATGGTCGGGACCCCGAGCTTGGGAGCTCGTTGACCGTCTTGCTGACCGGACAAGGGTTGCCCAGCCCTCGTCAATTGTCATATCGTATTGTCGACCTTCACGCCACTTGAATTCAGTTTGACCCATTGGCACTTAAATAGAGGGACCTTCAAAGGTCCATAGTCAAGCTCCCATATCTCTTCTATGAAACCATAATATGTATCCACCTTGCCTTTGTTGTCTTCGCGTCTATCTGGACCTTTGCTATTCTCGGTTGGGGCTCTTGTTATCTTGGGATCGGTGTAGAATGTGTAACCATTTATCTCGTACCCTTGAATGTCACAATTTCACTAGATGGTCCACGAGCCAAGCATTACTGGCTGTTCATTGTCTGACCCTTTCAAAAGGATGTACTTTTGTAACCAAGCGCCGAAAGAATCCATGTGCTTCAATGTTATGCAATCTTGAGACCTCCCCGAGAAATCGCGGCATAGAATACTCTTGTGCTCAAGGACATACGGGGCCACTACGGTTGATTGTTTCAAAACCGTGAAATGTGCTTGCTTAAATGTAAGAAGATCATTGCATGCAATTGCTTTCCTTCCTAGTGTCCCTTTTCCCCGTAGCCTCCCTCATGGCGTGATATAGGGAGCGCCGATCGGGTTTAGATCATTAATGTAATCCACACAAAACTCAATCACCTCCTCTCGTCCCATAACCCTCGGCAATGCATCCTTCAGGACGAGAACGATTCTGGACATACTTCTTTAGCATACTCATGTACCTCTCGAAAGGAACATGTTGTGTAGATACACAGGTCCGAGAATACCTATCTCTTTGATAAGGTGAGCGATAAAATGAACCATAATATCAAAGAATGCAGGAGGAAAGATCATCTCAAGACTAACCACACTTTGTACCACGTCATCCTGCAGCTTACTTAGTTTATCTAGGTCGATGACCTTCTATGAAACCGCGTTGAAAAAAGAACATAGCTTTGTGATTGTCCCCCGTACCCACTCGGGTAGTATGCCTCTCACAGCCACTGGGAGCAACTGTGTCATTAACACAAGACAGTCATGGGATTTCATGTGTACGATTTTATTCTCTTCGTGTTTATGAGTCTCTTTACATTCGAGGAGTATCAGGAAGGACCTTCCTTGTTGAGAACTCTATCATGCTTTTTCTCTTCTTTGCTTAGAGTGTAGCTCATGAGGATGTAGGTAATGTTGTCCTTTCCCTCTTTTTTGGGATGTAGGTCGTTCCTCGGTTCCAAGTTTAAGGTCCTTAGAACTTGCGATGTATCCTTCGATTTTTTCGTACATATCTATGTAGCCTAGCGAGTTCAGCGAGACATTCTTCGTGATGTGCATGAAGTCAAGTGAGTGGCGAACCTCCATGACTTCCCAATAAGGCAAGTCCCAAAATATTGACTTCTTCTTCTACATGGGTGCCTAACCATCCTCATTACGCACATGTTTGCTTCGGGACCCTTTCCAAATACTACTTTCAAATCCTTTACCATAGCAAACACACGTGGCCCACTACGATCTTTGAGGCCTTGCATGAAGGTGCAGTTGCCGTTAAATTTCTGCCTTTCTTCATAGCGGGTGACTCATCGAAGAATCTCATGACCCATGTACACAACCTTAGAAAGTTTTTCGGTACATGCCATCCGTTTCATCTAAGCCTTTGGATCACGAGCTCTATATCCTTTGTGAGTTAAGTAGGACGGGTTATCGAGAAGCGAGCGATCGTTGATTGTTATAAATAACAATGCGTGAGGGTGAAATACTCCCTTTTGTACTCATCCCATACCCTTGCACCATTGTCCCTAGCGTCACAAGATCTTCAACCAATAGTTTCAGGTAGACATCGATGTCATTTCCGGGTTGCTTGGGGCCTTGGATCAACAACGACATCATGATGTACTTTCGCTTCATGTCTGACCATGGAGGAATGCTATAGATACATAGTGTAACGGGCGGTGCTATGCTGGCTGCTCAATTCTCGAAAGGATTCATCCCATCGGTACTCAACCCAAACCTTATGTTTCTCACCTCATCTGTGAAGTGCGGAATGCGTCCGGTCGACTTTCCTCCACTTGTGAACCATTTGCGGGGTGTCTAAGCATCCCGTCGTCCTTACGCTCTTCTTTGTGCCAGCGCATCATCGGGCATGCGCTTTGTTAGCAAACATACGTTTCAATCGGGGATCACGGAAATACTACAACACTTTAGGCTGAGGTCTCTTCTCCTTCGCTCCCCATCTATTTCACAGGATAATCACGCTTCACCTTATACCGTGATTCTTTGCTGCTGACACACATCCAAATCGGCATACTCATTACGATATAGGACACAATCATTAGGACATGCGTGTATCTTACGTACTTCCAATCCCAAAGGACGGGCGACTTGCTTGGCTTCATATGTAGATTCAGGCGAGTGTTATCTTGGAAGCAACTTCTTTATGAGTGATAACAACTCATTGAATCCATATCGACACACCATTTGTAGCCTTCCATTGCATGAGTTCGATTAGTGATACTTGACTTTGTGTGGCCCTCGCCTACAGTTTGGGTACAAAGGAGTTACGTGGTCCTCTAACATACTGTTGGAACTTCTCGAGCTGTCTTTCATCTGTGTAATCTCCCTCTCCGTCACGCAGCATTTGGTCTAGCTTATCATCACCAAAGTCACCAAGTGTCTCTTCCACAGAACAGTATTGCGTGCCGTTCGGGATACTGTTGAATTCACCTTCCTCTTCCTCGCCTTCTTCATCGTCTTCCTCGCTAATCGCCTCTACTTCGCCATGGTTGGTCCAACAGATATAGTTTGGCATGAAACCTCTCATGATCAAGTGGTTCATAACTTGCCATCTCTGGGAGTGCTCATTCTCGTTCTTGCAATCTACACATGGACAACTTATGAAGGCTGCTGGAGGCAAGAATGCAACACCGCATCGAGAAAAGCACACTTGCGCCATCAATGAACTCTCTCGGCGGCGGTCCGCATTGTACATCCATTGCGGTTCATCTACACCAAGTTATAATTTCATTAAAAATTATAACAAATTTCGATTACAAAATTATAACCTAACTTATAGTTACATTTAAAAATCTAAAGCTCACGACCACTTAAACCCAACAAAAACCTCCACCTACACGTCATCCAATTAAAGACCTACCTTTCTAATTATTTTGTATCCCTTCCTACCTTTGTAATTATTTTTATCCTTCTACATGTTTTTCTATTTTATTTCATACACCAATAATTACTTCCTTGCAATATTGTGATATTTAAGATTCTAAAGCTAACAACCACCTAGATCTAAAGCTTCCAATCACCTTTACCTTGTGTAATGTCATATTTTGAACTAGATCTCCACCCTACATCTTCATACAACAACAAAAACAAGCATAGAAAACTAATTTTTGATCATGGTGATCTTGCTTAAAAAGTTCAAGATTTCTCCACATCCATTGAAAAAAATAGCAATCTCTAGGTGAGAAGGATGTTCACATGATGTTACTAACCTTGAAACACTTAATTTGGAGCTAATCACCCCAAATTAAAAATTTGGACAGCACCTCCCCAAGAACAGCGCTGGGCCAGCCCTTCTCTGTTCGATCGTACTCTGCTGGCTCGTGGAGGAAGAAGGGTTTAAATGCATATCGAATGGATAGTGAGCTATCGAATCCATATCTGATAAAAAAATATGTATCCATATCCGATTCGATACTATCTGACAAATATCCGATCCAACAGAATCCGTATCTTTATCCGATCCGATACTATCTAACAATATCCGATCCAACAAAATCCGTATCTATATCCGATCCAATACTATCTAACAATATTTGATCCAACAAAATCTGTATGCGAAAATTATCCAGATTGGTCAGAAACTATCCTATCCGTTTTCAACTTGGACGAGCAAGCTAGAAGCATTACATGGAAAGGGCGCGCAGCGTGCAGTCACAACGGGACTACACCGTCCGATGATCTAATGAATGGTCCAAATTTCTCGATAGAATATTGCTATAGAATTTTTGGTAGTATTTTCAAAAGATCTGAACTATCACTTTTTAATCTAACAGTCTATATGCAGCTATTTAAGATGCAATTCCGAGGATCACTTTGAGGCTAGTAATATACTACAAACAATACCGCTTGTGCATTCTCTCCAACCCAACGGCTATGGCCGTGGGTCTAAAGTAGCATTGAAAATTTGCTTCATTAATGTGAATAATTGGCATCGGCGATTAACAGTCGATGTTTACTTACAGTGCTTCAGAAGAGTGGGAAGTTTAGCTAGATCTGACTTGATGCTTGCTTCCCATGTTGCAACCTTTTTGCAATACCCACGTGGTACGTAGTGCAGAATCACGAATACCGTGTAATCGAAGAAAAGCAATACATGAAAAATCTGAATGTCAGCGTGAATTGCCTGACTCTTTGAGACTTTGAGTACTGTCCGCCTTTGGTACATACACAGTTCCACACTCATATTTAACAACAGTAAAGGGTCAAAAACTAGGCTATATATACTTGGGGCAGCCCGCGGCATGGCGCCCGGTACAAACATTTACGCTAAGTGCATATTGGAGAGAGGATTGCAGCACGCGAAAATGCCAGATATCGTGAACTCTGTTGGAGCCAGAGATTCGCAGGTAGGCCGGCCGGTAGCCAGTTGTATCAGATATTTGTCTTGCTCTGTCTCTCTCTTTGCTTTTCTTTAATTTTCATTTGGGGGTGTTCAATTTAGGACGCTAATTAATACATATATATGCCACTCTACCAGTACGTATATAGAGCAACGTCAAGCTGGTGGTTGACATGGGCGACAAGGGGACCATGGAGATCCCTCTTACAGGGAAACTAATCGCAGATCTGCAAAAGAACAGCGGCGCTAAGGACAACGGTCAGTTCCTCATAGAGATGCGCGGGTGGCTGATGGCGGTTTTCACGCTCTTCGTCGGCATGGCCTTCCAGGCGGCGATGCAGCCGCCGGACTGGATGCCCAACGGCGACTGGTATACAGTATATATTAACAGTAACAAGAAGCATTATGGAACGACGACGGGTGCCTCCCCCTCCTCGCAAGCTCATCGGCCGGCGAAGCTTTCTCCTTCCCCAAGTCCTCCTCCTGCCATCACGGTTCATGATGCTCGGACTGCATTCGCGTACGTGTGCTTAAACTCGGTTACTTTCGGGACAGCACTTTCCCTGGTGGTAATCCTGGTGCTGACAAAAAATCCCCCGCATCTGTATACCATTTTAGTCGTGAGAATTTACGTGGCGATCCTCGCCATCACCATCGCCATTAACTTCATCCTTGGCACCTCTGACTACCCACTCATTCAGCGGTTGGTTTCAGTTTACACTGCGGTTAATGCCATACTTATCATTGTGATTGCCCGGCTAGATGTAGTAGTGCCGTGCGTGTTATTTATAAAAAAAAAATTATATAGAGACGCTTCACACGCTTAAATAAAGTTTTGTAGTACACGCGGACTACATGAAAGATGATCTCAACCTTTGATGACTCCCCACACTCAAATCCTACTCATAATCCAAACCAACATGTATGTACTTCTTTTATTATAATTTTAATGCATGCTACTTCTTTGATCCTGCCCATGCACACTAGTATTTCTTTATTCGATGCATACCGCAGCTGATCTGATCTGCCAGATCTTCTCATCTTCAATCAGCCGGTACGTGTGAAACCTGTAAACCCAAAATGCTTGCACCGCTATTTTTTTATTTTAATTTTCTTTGCCCCATATGTATCGGTCTTAATTTCAAATGTACGTACGTAGTGTACATGAACTACGTACCTCCTGTACTTCAAAACACATTGAATAAAATTATATGTGCCAATTGTTTTCCTGCTTTAATGACACTCATCTTAAACCAATTTGCTAACATTAATTCCATGCAAGCCAATGATTTCCTTAACTGGTTGTATTAGCTAGTGATTTCTGATTACAGGTGGTGATTTCTGATTTGCTCCGACTCTGAATCATAGCTGTTAGAGGTGGCAACGGGAAAATCCATGAGAGAACCCTTGCATCCCGATCCCTTCGTGCCCGTCCCCGTCCCGGCCTCGGCCCGCCGCAGAGGCTAAATTTCCCGTCCCGTCCCCGGCAATTCGCGAGGGCCAAGGGGCTAATCCCCGAAACTATCTATCCTTAGTCTGTTTGTAGTCCAACACCACACATAACACAACTACACAAGTATTGCTATTTGCTAGTGCAGTAATAGCAAATATATCAAGAAGAAAAGCAGACGTGCAGTACCATGGAAGAAACATAAGCAATATTACTTGTTTTGTTGATATAAAATTGAAATCCCTCAAATTAGTGATACAAATTACATACTTATGGAGATGAGGCTAAATTATCAAATTTGTAGTTGACGATAGATGCCAACAACCCTATTACAGTAGCAATATCCAGCCTTACCTGTATTAAAGAACAATCTATCAACAAACCATTTATAGTTATGCAACAAATTTAACTACCATTTATCAATATCCCATGGAAAGTTGGTAACTGCCAGAACCATAAGTCCATAACAGCGCATATATACTCATAATCAACTCTTTCACAGAAGCATATAAAATCCAACCAAGCAACATCAATTCAAACTAGAGGTCTAAACATTCGAAAATGCATAATAGTTCATGACAGTACAACACATTAATTGTTCACAAATTACAAATAGTGATTTGGTCTTAAGCCACAAGTCCATAGCAAGAACATCCACAACAAGAGAAAGTTGAACACAAGTTCATAAATACTTGAGTAGCTCAGGAGTGTAGAACCATCTCCTCACAGTGCCATCCCCTATGTAAAATAAAAGCAAACATTTAGTAAAACAATTGATATGTAAAGACTGATATATGTAAACTTCATTTTTCTAAACACTTAACCTGGATATCTTCTTGAATGTCTTGAAGACAAGTCCAGAAGCTAATAATATCACGTTGTTCATCATCTATGAGATCAAATTGTAACCATCAATATCATTTTATTGTAAGCTAATTACAAATATTAAATATTTCATACCATACCTTTGTATTTGTTTCGAAGCCAATCCTGTGAGCACATCAATGCCTCCAACATCTCGAAGTGAGGCGACTACGATGCTCGCTAAAATTCTCCCACTTGTGCTAAAGGCGGATTCTGAAGCAAGCTGTGCTTCTTTGGAATAGCAAAGATGTCCCGTGCTATCATTCTCAATGTAGGATAGCGTGTCGACCACCTTCCACCAATCCAATACATTAAAATTTTCTTGTGTAGTTGGAACATAGTCATCCTCCAAGTATCGATCTAGTTCAGATTTTAGCCTTTGAGATGATGGCCTTTTCTTAGCAACACGTGCATTAAAGATGGACATAAGCTGGCTTGAGCTTCCATTGAACGTATTGAGACTGATGATTCAGTATTATCATCATCATTAGTAACTTGGTACTCGGTCATCAATTCACACAATGATGAAGTGATTTTCTATACTTGAGACTCACACTCTTCACCACTAATACCAAGTAGCATTTCAAAGCAAACCAACAACATTTCAGTCTTAAATCAAGGATCAAGAAGTGTGGCAATGCCCATTAATCCTTGAATGCCAGACCAATACTTATCAAACTTTTCATTCATGCTACTTGACACTGCTTGTACAATTGGATCCATAAAGGTTGACCACTGCCTCATGTTCATTTTAATTTCACAAATTTTGGGAAAGTATACATTGGCAGTGACATACTGAGTACCAGAAAATATGTTGGTGATTTCATAAAATATCCTTAATCTCTCAACAACATCAGCAGCAAATAACCATTCTTCTTCACTTGGATTACAATCATATAACTTTTCAACCTTTGCCGCACGATTGAAAACAGCCTTATAGGGCAAAGCAACGCTAAGCATAATAAAAGTTGAATTCCATCTAGTTTTGCAATCAAGACACAACTTTTTGGTTATAGTGACTTTCATGAACTTAGCAATTTCTTCAAACTTCTCTGTCCTTTTTGGTGTGGCAGTCCAAAAAGCTATGCTATCACGTATGTGTTCAATAGCATGTTTGATCACTTCTAAGCCATCCTTCACAATTAAATTGAGAATATGTGCACAACAATGCATATGAACCATCATACCTTTCAACATAAGCTTATTTGGCCCAATCTTCTTGATTAACTCAGAAATTATCTTATCATTTGTTGAGCAATTGTCCAAAGTCACAGTTGATAGCCTCTCATCAATATTCCATGCTACCAAGGATTCATGTAGTTCATCAACAATAACTTCTGCAGTGTGTGGAGCTGGCACATAAACGAATCTACAAATATTTATACAACCAAATCAACAATACATTTAGTAACAAATGAATCTACAAACATAAATGAAATGGGATGTAATACCCATGTAGTAACAAATTACCTCATGACAACATTTCTAAGCTTCCATGAATCATCGATGAAATGGGCTATAATAGCCATGTAACCTTTCTTTTGGTTGTCAGAAGTCCACATGTCTGTGGTGATTGCAACTCTAGACCTATTGGTTGCCATGTAGTTAATGGCAATCTTCTTTTCTTCCTCATATTGCTTCAAGATGTCCTTCCTAACAATTCGAAAACCAAAACAAGTTAGACAAAAGATTAGGAAGCAAATTCAGATTATACAACTCATAAGTTTTGTAACATTCCATACCTAATAGTATTCCTTGTCACTATTTTGAATAGGGGTTGAAGTGCGGTAACTAATCGCCGAAAGCCAACATTATCAACCATGCATAAGGGGTACTCATGTAGCACCATCATAGCAGCAAGTTCTCTTCTAGCAACTTCTTGATCAAATGTGTAGTTCTCTACTGACACTTTCCCTTTATCTCTAGAAGTCAACCTCAAGGATGGTTGTACCATAGTCTTGCTCTGCTTCTCTGCGGCTGCTAGTTTGCTTTTTCGATATGGACATGCCTTCAAATGGTCATGAAGATACTTTGTTCCATTTCGAGTTTCTCCTCCAAGCTTCTTGAAACAATAATTGCATTTGGCTTTGATTTTCCCCATGACTTTAACTCTCTTGAACTCCTTCCACACAACAGATGTCAATTTTCTCTTACTGCCAATAGTTCCATCTTCGTCTTCACCACTTGTTATTTCAATCTCCTCTTCTCCTCCCACTGCCTCCGAGTCATTAACTGACTCAGGCAAAGATGGAAGTGAGCTTGGTTGACACTTGCTACCACTCCCAGTGCCACTACCACTAGCTGGGGTAGACATGCTCTGAACTGTCATTCAAAGAAATTCAAATTCAAATGAATAGACAAAACATTTCATTGTATTTCCATGCATGAACAGTAGGTAAGCCCAAATTTATACCAACGCGGTTTGATTGTATAGTTGATAAAACACAAATGAAAGCTACGGCGTGTACACGCTGTAGCTTTCATTGTGTTTTATCAACTATACAATCAAACTGTATAATATAAATATACACACCACTCTCTGACATCCACATAACACATTCGATGATATCAAATTATACAACACCACGCCATATTGGTTTAGCTTTAGCACACAATCACACATGATATCAAAATAAATACAGATAGATGGAGGATTGCAATATTAACTGTACATGGTCCAATTAATGGGTGTACATGGTGAAAAGAGAAATCTTTCTGAATAGAGAAACCCGTAGTTTTTAATTCACGGCCAATAGAATTATTTATGATATTTCTCATTATTCTCGACCTAGGACGACCCAGTATATCATGTCAAATTTTAAATAGTTTTGAGTTACTAAAAATTATTTTCATCGCATCATATGTTTCGGAGGATTTAATATGTGCGTAGCACAATCCTGGTGACAAGGAAGAGAGAGCTTCTCAACCACTATTCTCTCTGATCCATCTTTTCTAACCATGAGTAGATATTCAACGTCATTCTCATTCTGAATTTCTACATGAAACCCGTTAAAGCGGTTATCCAGAAAACTCAAAAGAGTAGTTTGGATTCGAGGTAAAGCAGAGCATCTAAAGCAGAGCATCTTATGTGACTACTCTGGTACCCGTAGAGAGGATGATGATAACTCTTCTGGTGTTAATTAACTATGTAAGCATCATTCCTGTCGGGATCCGAATACGTAAATTCAGACCCTCTGTATATTCCGCACTAGCTCAGGATCATGCTAGTACACACAAACTCAACATAGATGAATACCACAATCACACTCAGCGATAATATAATAAAGACTTCATCAAGTTCAGTATAATTGTTAAACAACCTTATGATCCACCTTACATAAATACGCCACGCAAAGCTAAAACAAAAGGTAAGTGCATAGCAGTGGTAATAATCAAAAGCGTAAGAAACCCTTCAACTGCCACAGGCAATTGACAAGATTCACACCCTAGTTGTTCACCTCCTCGTGGAACTCCTCAAAAGCCAGTGTTGCTTCTTCTCCAACTGATAATATTTTGTTGCAAGGGGGGTGAGTATATAAAGCACTCAACAAGCCGTGCATAGAATGCAAGTCTATATACTATATGCATGGCTTAGTACAAAAGGATAGGCTACAAGGTTATTTTGCATAAACAACATTTGTGAAAGAATAGCATAAATAGATTGAAAATAAAGTAAAATAAATAATAACATTCATAACTTTTGCATTTGTTTTCAATGACCAACTCACGACCTTATTTCCTTATTTCAACATCCCATTCCTATATTTGTTTTGATAAATCCTAACCCTTGACTGTAATCACCGAGCAATGCTCAATACCGCGAGTACGGCTATTCGAATAGGTTTTACACTCTGCAGAGGTTATACACTTTACCCACAAGATATAATCATACACCAAAAAGGCGAGTGTTCATAACAAAGCCTTTTCAATACCTATCTAAACCCAGTACTGTTCGCTAAGGCTTCAACACTGGTGGGACTGGCTACCACATCCAGGATCCCCGTCTTGCACCATATGAGCCAACCCATGCGAGGACTGGTTACCACTACCCGGGCCTCACACCCCCACAATAGTACCAAAGTTTAGACTCAACAAATTAATCAGGTAGGTCTGTCCTATACCAGACTTGTGGTTATATGAATGACTGAGTTTAAATTCTTGCATGGTTAAGTCCTTAATTGACCAAGGCAAAACTAACCAAAAATCATCATATCCATAAACCACAATTATCATAAAAGCAATGCGACCGCCCATGTGTCACTTTGGCCCACCACAAATACACGCCACTTGTGGGGTGGAAAAGCGAGCCAGCTTGAACTTTTTAGAGCTTTCTTCGACACTAATTTATTCTTATTTATTATAGTCTCCTGTATTGTTTGAGACCCAACTTCGAGCCGAGCCTAACGAGCCGAGCAAAAGTTGACCCTTGTTCCAAATCAACTAATTTTTATTTTAAAAGAAAAATGAATGTAATCAGAGCAATTTTGAAATGAGCCACCGAGCCAACTCAACGAGCTTTTTTTCCAGCCCTTGCCTCGATCTAAATCATTTTACCACCCCAGTTGATTTACCATGCACCACGTGCCATCAACAATACCAATACTGTGTGATAACACTCGACACACAAGTTAATAAATATGTTCCATAATCATTAAGCAAGATTAATCATTTACATATAAAATGATGACTCGTTCCATAGCTGAGCATACTACTTGCATTCTAACTACCCATATTGGCAATTATAGCTACCAATTAACATTAAACCATTCTAGGATGACAATTGAGATATGACATATGACATAGCAAGGGGATGTAATTCAAGTGAATGATTAGCTACTCCCAACATATGAAAAACAATCGATAATTGAAATATCATGCAATACATTGAAATAATATATTATTTAAAGCATAGGTTCAACATGATCAAAGCACGACTTGCCTTCAAAGAGTTCTAGATCCTGTTCTAGAATTTGATCAAGCGCTAGCTCCTCGACGACAAACTCACCAGGCAACTCAACGTGTACGTGCAACGAGAGAGAAAGCAATAAATAACTAAAATAGAGGGCAAAATCAACTCCAAAAATTAAATAAAATTCACCACTAAATAGAGCATGATTTTACAAATTTTTAGTGACTGAAATCACCTCAATCGGAGTTGGGATGCAAAAGATATAGCCATTCAAATTTTAAAATAAATGGAAAATCACTAAAATCAGAAATTCTGATTTATCTTAACATTTTTATACGGGAATTTCATATTTATGATGTCAACATGACTAATGATGATGTCAGCATAGATTTTAATTTTGGCCGAAATATTTTTCTGCTAAAAATTAATTATGATGTCATCGCTGACGTCACCTAACATTGTGCCCTAATCAGGGGGCGACATGTGTCACGGTCTACAGACTCGATCCACCGTGGACCACCGACCGCTTGTGCGTCGCGCCGGTGATGCAAACCATGGCGTCGTGATGTACGTGGCCCAATCACGATGCGACACGTGGTGCAACGCGACTGGCGGAAACTTGGCACAATCTATTCAAAACGAACGATCAAGATTAAGCGATGCAGCTCGGCTCTGATTTACTGCGGGCTCAACATGTGGCTGCGCTTCATTCGCTGGATCCTGATCGGATGGCGATGGCAAGCGAAGCGGCGACGCACACACACGGCATGATCGGAAACGACTAATGCAGATCCGACGACCCACAACGATGAAGCAATCGGCGTAACTAGAACCCTATGATTAAGATCTAACGGTGGGGGGTTAAAGGAATTGTTTACTGTAGATGCGGCGACGTGGCTTGACTGTAGTTGTTGGATGAAGATTGGATGGTTGATGAAGCTCGAATCAGCGGCGATGGCGCGACGGGGCAGGTTCACCAGAACTGGGGATGAAGACTTCGGGGATGACGTTCTAGGGCAGATCTGGCAATGAGGGACGACGTGTTCGACGCGTCTCGGCACTGGCGTTACTCTGGTGACCTCGGCAATGGCGGAAGTGGATGGACGACGGCGAAACAAACGACGGAATGGCTCGAGGACTACGGCGAGCTCGTGTAGATGAATGGTGGTAGCTCTGGCAACGAGAATTGGTCAGCAGGTGCGTTGCGAGGTGAGGAATATGTGGGTGGCGGCGGCACCTTAAATAGGGCTCTAGAGAGGCATGTTGGGCAAGGAAACCGCAGCGGATATGGCGGCAACTTCGGATTCCGGTGGGGATTCAGTTAGGACGACGTGGCAGCATCGCGTGTGTCCGAACAGTGGTAGATCAACGGGTCTCGAGCATGCAGCGAAGCAGCGCGACAACGAGCATCCGATCAAGATTGGACGACTCCGAGATTAGGGTTTCGGTAGAACGGGCTGAATGGGCCGACAGTGCAAGGAAATGGGCCAGACCAGCAGGGTTTTGGTCCAAACACTATTCCGCAGATTTTAATTCATTTTTGAATAAAAACAATTTAGGAAAATAAATAAAGCCGAATAAAATAGCAAAAAATAACAGAAAAGAATCCAGAAAAATTCCATAAAATACATTAAGACCTCTAGAACGCAAATAAAATATTTTCAGCCAAAGATCAACAATAGTTTGCACAGAATAAATAAAAGATAGCAAATAGCCTATTTTAATAAATAAAAAATAATTCAATAAAATCTTAGAAAATTCAAATAAAAGGATAAAGCTCAATAAATCTAGAAAAAACAAAATTTGGGATGTTACAATTCCATGCAATGGTCATGATGTTTCCAGTCATTTTTCACAATGTCTGGATATGTTTAGTTAGCCTAAGTATCATATTAGTGGTGCAACAATCTACCAGGCATATTTCCTTTTCCTCCGCCATTGGATGCTATATAGGCTCTATAATAAAGCATTAAAAGCAATTATTCAACAAAGATAAGGCTTTCAAATAAAATTAAATTATCACTAATCTGGAAAAATAAGTCTTCAATCAAACGATACCATGCTCTCTTAATGATATATTTAGTTAGCCTAAGTATATGTTAGTGGTGCCACAATCTAGAAGGCATATTTCCTTTTCCTCCGCCATTGGGTGCTATATAGTTTCTATAATAAAGCATTGAAAGCAATTATTCAACAAAGATAAGGCTTTCAAATAAAATTAAATTATCACTAAGCTGGAAAAATAAGTCTTCAATCAAACGATACCATGCTCTCTTAATACTTACAATAACAATAATAGTTCTTCCATGAACGAAATATAAACTAAGTGCACACGCTTCTAATAGATAAATGTTTGAGTGATAGATAACTAAGATATAAATTGGAATGACTGATCGTATCTATATCTCATCTAAAGTTGAAAGGAGTGGTGAGCTCAGAGAGCTCTTGTACATTTAGTCCACCAATTACAACGCTGCACATGTCGCCTTCTCGGCTTTTCCCTCGGGGTTCTGGGAATTTATGAAGAGGTCTTACGCCTCTAGCAATTTTACATGTAGGCTCTCGGGGTCCGGAAATTTGTAAATTTACGAAGAGGTCTTATGCAATTTTACACAGAGAACCTTGTGGTTCAGGGAAATCATAAAAAGGTCATATGCCCTCCAGCAATTTTACACCCCTCGGGATCCCGAAAATTAACGAAGAAATCCTTAGCAATATTACATGAAGAACTCCAGAGTTTTGGAAATCCAGCATATCCCATCCGACGCGGCCTAGCGTGCAAACCCATCTAGTAACATCAACAACATCTTATCTATCCAACGATATAAAATGATATACATACACAACACAAAGACGAATTGAAGGTGGCTGGCTATTGAAGAATAGGGAAGGCTTAATGCAAGGAAAGAATTCATTCATTAGGAGATGGTGTCTACTGTCAGCATCCTCTTGGGGTCCGGGTGATCTCTCGATTATCTGCTTCTACAAATCCCTAAACATTATCCCCTTGTGCGCAAGCAAAACGTTCTGTGGTTGATCACCGAGAGCTCGCTATATTTTAGGATAGCGAGATCAGACTATACCAACTCATACCTGCAAATTATCAGAAAGAGTTACCACACAAGAGTAATAGCCTGCATACGGTCACTACTACAGAATTGGCCTTTGATACAAGCCCATCAGGGCCGGTTGGGCATAAACCGGGACTGATAGTTACTATAGTCCCGATTCAACGACTCTTTGAGCTCTGGCGGCAATTCGAGTGCGGTTCAAAAACCAACGGTCTCGATGAAAGACCATTAGTACCGGTTCGTGTCACGAACCGGTACTAAGGTGGCCAGCTGGCACGGGGGCTCATTAGTACCGGTTAGAGGTACCAACTGGTTCAGATGTTAGAGCATTAGAATCTGTTGGTGCCTCCAACCGGTACTAGCTCCCAATTTAAACTTTTTCCCCCCTCCCCCCACTACACTGTGCCCGACCAACAACAATGCAGCGCGTGACAAGAATAGTGGAGTTTCGGCCAAGAGATTCAAAGAAGGGAAGGTACTGCCCAAATTTTAAAATTTTGGTCATTGTACTCGAAGCCAAGTTAACTAAGGTTAGTAACATCATTCCTCACTACATTTGGTGTTAAATGGAGCCTCTTCTTCGCTTGAAATATGAAGAAAATATGATCTTTTCCCATGATCGATGAAAGATTATGAAAATAGATATCTAGCTCGATCTTTTCAAGTAGGTTGCAAAAACTTGTTGTGTAAGCTTGGAATTTGCTTGGATTATAATGTAGCTCGCATTGAAGGTGTGGATCTAGCTCAAATTTAGGTTTTGGTTCCATCGATCGATGAAGAATTTTCAATCTAGACTTTGATCGACCAATTCTTTTAGTAGGTTACAAAAACTTGTTATGTACGCTTGGATTATGATGTAGTTCAAATTGAAGGTGTGGATCTAGCTAATATTTAGGTTTTGGTTCCATCGATTGATGAAGAATTTTCAATCTAGATTTTGATGGATCAATTCTTTCAATAGGTTGCAAAAACTTGTCGAGTATAAATCTTGGAGCAAATAATCATTTTATAGAAAATATGTAATGAAATATAGTCCTTTTAAAAACATGTAATAAAATAAAGTCATTTTAAAAATATAGTTGTCTTAAAAATAACAATTTCTATAGAAAAAAATATGTGATGAAATATTGTCATATTAAAAATATTAACTTTTTTAAGAAATTTCACCTAAAATTAAATTTATCCACCTAAAATTTTAAATAATTTTAAATAAAGTAAATTAGTTTAATTTGGATTTTGAGAAATGTTCAATAATTCATTATAGGAAAATGAGCTATCAGCTACCTTAATGTAACATAACGTAAATGTACTGGCGATGGATGTACATAGACCGACGCTCCTCAGAGTTCTTGTAGGGTTTGCAAGATTTTTTTCATACGGCCGATGCATACACGATGTCAGGCTACATATGTTGTCCATGCATAGACTGCAAGAATAAGGAGTGGCCAAAATCCAGCCACCTTCACTTCTATTTGCTCGCAAGAGGTTTCATGTCAAACTATACCTGTTGGACCAAGCATGGTGAAGAAAAAATTATACAGGAAGACAACGAAGAAGAAGATGCGGACAACAATATCTCGGACGCTGGCCAACACTGTTCTTTCGAAGATACATTGGGGGAGTTTGGCGATGATGACCTAGACCAGATGCTGCTTGATGGAGAGGGAGAATACATCGATGAAAGACATTACGAAATGTTCCAGTGCCTATGGGAGGATCACGGAACACTGTTGTACCCAAACTATCGATAAAGCCACAAAAGGTTGCGTACCACACTAGAACTGATGCAATGGAAGGCGACCAATGGATTTTCTGATAAGGGATTCAACGAGTTATTATGCCTCATAAAGAAGTTACTTCCAGAGGGGAACAGATTGCCAGAAACTACATACGATGCCAAATAAGTTGTCTACCCTATGGGGTTTTAGGTATAGAAGATACATGCATGTCGTAACGATTGTATCCTTTATCGCAATAAGTACGAGGATTTGGAAGTTTGTCTGTTGTGCAAAACTTCGCGGTATAAGACCAGGCGTGATGACCTAGGTGAGGTAGAGGGGCAGCGTAAGAAGAAGAGACCCCTGCTTAGGTGGTGTGGTATTTCTCTATAATCCTCCTATTGAAGCGTTTATTTGCGAACAAAGCGTATGCCCAGATGATGCGCTGGCACAAAGAAAAACATAAGGACGATGGAAAGCTAAGGCACCCGCTGATAGTTCCCAGTGGAAGAAAGCCGATAGAAAATATTCGGACTTTACTGAGGATGTAAGGAACATAATTTTTGGGTTGAGTACGGATGGGATGAACTCGTTCGGCAAGATGAGCAGCAGTCACAGCACTTGGCCCATGACTTTATGTATCTACAACCTTTCTCCTTGGCTATGTATGAAGCAAAAGTACATTATGATGCCGTTGCTTATCCAAGGCCTGAAACAACCTAGAAACGGCATCAACATGTATCTCAAACCGTTGGTTGAAGATCTACTAACGCTGTGGAACGATGGTGTACGTGTATGGGATAAGTACAAAAGAAAACACTTCATTCTACGTGCATTGCTATCCGTAACCATCAACGACTGGCCAGTACTTGATAACCTATCGGGCCTATCTATCTACTGTTTAGATGATACGGACAACAAGTACCTGAAAAACTCTCGAAAGGTTGTGTACATAAGCCACCGTAGGTTCCTCCATACGAATGACCCGTTACGGAGGAAGGGTGAGAATTTTGATGGGACAGAAGAGAAACGTAAGAAACCCCTGCATCGCAGTGGGACACTTGTATTTTCTTTGGTAAAGGATCTGAAAGTAGTATTTGGAAAGGGTTCTAGTAGCAAACCTGTCCCAACTGAAGAAGGTCATACGAAGCCTATTTAAAAGAAGAAGTCAATATTTTTAGACTTACCTTACTGGAAAGACTTAGAAATCCGTCACTCACTAGATGAAATAAACTAGGGACGGAATAACAAGATTGCTAGCTCCAAGCATTACATGCAATTTAAAAGACATCTACGTCCGCATGATTAGCAACAGTCAGTGTGGAACTGCCATCATATACCGTAAGGACTAAGGTAAATTGGTACAAACAACATCTTGTACGTACTATGGTACCATTTAAATTTCACATAATAATTATGCCCATCTCATCTGATCTTTAATTTTATTGCCAAAATCTTTTATTGTTATGCAATTAATGTGCTAGATAGGCAATAATTTCATTACGATTAAATTCTAGTCAAAACCTTTTTAGTTGAGTGGTACTCTCATCAGTTAGGGAGTAATACTTGATTGTTTAGTGAAATAGTAGCATAAAGTTTGTTTCTCTATTATTGCAAATCTAGAACAAATTGTAAAATTCATCTCTACATAGAATACATCTAGATAGTCTAGATTGTCTAATTGTCTGTGCAATATAATATCAAGTCATTAACGAGATCAAACAGTAAAGATTAATCAAGGGTATTAAAAAAATGTTAAATACAAGACTCATGTCGGAGGTCCTCTCGACCAGTACACCACTCGGTCCCCTCCTCGAATCCTCATCCTCCATAGCTTTGCAGAGCCGACGCCGGGCTGATCCCTCTCCCCACCTGGCAACCTCCTCTCATCCTCCATACCCCCTCTCCCCAGCTCCAGCTCATCACACCGCCGCCCAAAGCAAGAGCTTTCATGCGCGGCCTCCCCTTGTCCTCGAGGCCTAGACTCATTGCTTCGCCCTAGCTTTCACACACGGCCGTTGGCCTACCGCCGCTCGCCGCTAGGGCGCTAGGGTTTATTAGGCTCAGTTGCTTACCTGCCTCAAGTGTGCTCTTAATCCTTGATCAGTCGATCTTCTTTTCCGTTTGGTTGCATCTGATGCCTGATGGGGGTGGGGGTGGATGTGAGAATTAGTTGCTAGTTGGGCCTTGTGGACTGGTGGATATTGGCTGAGTGCTAAGGAGTAGCTCATTGTTTGCATCCATGGCCATGGCCGCCTGCCGTTCGGAGTGTGGGGATGTTAGAGCGTTGATGGAGGGTTGTCTAGAAGCTAACAAAAGCTCTGCTGGATGCGCCCATAGGGCAACCTGAAACTTGTTTCAATTTTGGGGGCTTCTAATCCGATCAAACTGCAGAGAGAGAGAGAGAGAGAGAGAGAGAGAGGATTTGACAAACGTGAGCAGTACATAGTTAACGCCGTTGAACAACAACAATCAACAGCAGCAAGTAATTGCGCTGAAGCACAGGCCTTCACAGCAGCTGAGAAAAACCTACGCATAAAACAGGAAAGAATAAGTTGAACTTGTGATATTAGTCATATGATGCATAAGACGAGCCCTTTTCAGGTAATAATGTTGGGTAAACCTGAGTAAAATAAAGAGGATGAAATCACATCAAAAGGCTTGAAATAACCATTCGATCCAAGCCATGGGAATATGGGCTTGGCTTGGCTACGCTGGGCCAGGCCGGCCTGTAGCCAGGCACACAAGACAAGACCGAGACCGGCCAGACAAAGGTTGCCAGTAAAAACAAGAGCCGTGCTTGATGGTTTTCCTCTCAATATAATTGTTTGTTGATTGGTTGACCTGGGGCTAATTAATATATCCATTCGCCATCTTTCTCACGATGATAGCACATCTTAAGATCCCTAATTAAATTCATGCATTAGATTAGGATGATGATCGGAGGATATGCTAATCTATATAGGCGAATAGTTTGCTTTGCTTTGTGAGAGGTGTTGCCATACTTTTCTTTTTGACAGTTGCATAAATATTAAAATATGAATGAAAGGTAGATAGTGATTACTTATCCTTTCGTTTACTTTAAAATTAATACAACTTATATTGAGAAAAAAAGCATTTGTGATGATGACCGCACTCTACCTAGTCTTGTTCATTAAAGGAACATGTAGGCTAACAGCTTAAGTGAAATTGCAGTTATTTATTGTCTGTGCCATTGCGATCCCGAGGTCTCTCATTCCACGCCCAATTAGTAATGCTAGTAATCGTGTACCTGCAATGCATCTTTCCATACATCATATAAAATATATAATCATATTCAAAATTAAAAAAATATAACTATTGCAATATAATAACCCAAATTTATCAATCCATCTCAAACACTTACCGTAAAAGTGTAAAGTAACCAATATTATCAATCACCTATTGTCGGTGTACTTTGCACCGGGGTACCTTCTCTGCCACGTAAGTTGTAGGCCTAAAGCGATCTGCCTAAACATAGCGGCCTAGCTCCGACATGGCGGCACTGCGGCGTGGTCCTCGGCGCAGCGGTGGGCGATTCGCCTTACATTGGCCGAAGCGAAGCAGCCCGCATGGTGTCCTGGCGGACAGGTGGGCGATCACGCTCTACCCGCCGGGCGAGGAGCCTGCGTGGTCCCCTGGTGAGCAGGTGGGCGATTACACCTTTCGTTGCGTGGCCCCACGTGAGCGGTGGCGATTACACACCTTTCGAGGCGGCGTCGCGTGGTGCCTGGTGGGCGGTGGCGATCACGCCCTACGCTTGAGGAAACGCATGGCCTCGGCAAGCGGTGGGTGATTACGCCCTTCCGCTTGGCGGCGGCCGCGTGGTGCCTGGCGAGCGGTGGGCGATCACGCGCCGCCGGCGCGGCTTAAAGCGGCTTGCAGCAAGTGGGCGGCCTTTGGGCCCCTTATCGACTACCTGAGGCGACCAAAGGAATAAGGAGAACCGCCTCGAAGTCTCCCTCCACGACATCTTCGCGTCGGGGCCATTAATTGTGAAGAATTTTGCTATCGACATGACGATGGCCCATCCCACTAACGCCTCTCACCAACCCCGTCGCAGGAGTGTCATATCTCGGACGGACCGAGCGAAGTCACGCAGCGGCATTAAATGGAGCTTGAAGGACAAGGCTACAGCGACGGGCGTAATAAATGAGTCATGGGTCAGTAAGATAAAGCTCGAATGATGGTTGTAATTAATGAGTCGTAGATCAGTATAGCGTCATCTTCTCACCTGCCTAGGTCGGCCCGTCTATATAAGGGCGCCTCGGTGTATGGAGGAGGAGGGACACGCAACACGGGCAGAGCACATTAGAGACATAGAGGTCGGAGTGCAAGACTAGGAGAACCATTGTAATCACCTCCACATTTTCTCAACAAAGATCTAGCAGGACGTAAGGCTATTACCCACACTGGGGGCCTGAACCTAGGTACATCGCCATGTCTATTGATCTGTTGATCCCCGGGATCCATCATAGAGAGCCATTAGGGATTCCAGCCACGAAGATACCCTCTACCGAACCATACCTTCCATCCTGGGAGTAGTCAACCCTGTTCGTTGACGGGGTCCTGTCAGGCGGAATACACCGACAGGGGCGCGCCAGGTAGGGGGCAAGTGGTTGGCTCACCCAGCCATCTCTTCGGTGGATTTTGGTCTTCTGTCCAAAAGGACCTTGCATCTGATGATGGCGGGTTCATACTCGCTACGACAAGAGGTGGCGGAGGCTAGCGGCGCCTAGAACACATCCCGACACTCTCGCCGGACGAGGGATCGCCTCACACCGCCCCCGCAGGAGGGCGGTGGTGCCCCCCCGGCAGCGGCCGAACTTCTGGTTCGGCGTCGGCTGGCCATGGAGGCTACCACTCCAGCCCAAAACTTGCATGCGGTCCGTCTCCTCCTGGACCACCCTCCAGTGGAATTTGCAGGAGACACCCCGGCCACGCCGTGGCTGTGGAATATCGTTGGCCTCGTGGACGCGGCCCAGCTCCGCGTAGGGATGCCCGACCGGTCCGGGGCCGTCGGTACCCCTCAACCAAGGGTGCACGTCGATCGCACCCAAGCTTCCAGCCGCCCAAGTGGGAAGCGCTCTAGCCAGGAGGGCCAGAGTAAGGGAAAGGGCATGCAAGAAGAAGGTCCCAGCTCCACGAGGAGCCGTGAGGACCTGAGGGCCCATCTGGAGAAGCTTCGCCAGCTGCGCGGCGGTGATTTGCGTGATCACCTGCAGCGTCGTCGCGCTCGCGAAGGACGGATGGCCCATAGGGGTGAGAGTTCCTCTCGTGACTCTTACCTTTAGAACGAGAAGGAAGTCCGCTCCTCTGACTCTTTAGGGAATCCTGGTCCGCACTCCCCGGCGCGGTCTCTGGGCCGGGGTTCGGGTGGATGGTAGGATTCCCCCTATGGCGTCAGATGCCTGGCGTTTTCCTGGCAGCTGCGCCACGTGGCGTTGCCCGAAAGGTTTCGCCCGACCTCCATCGAAAAGTATGACGGCACCACCAACCCCGAGGAGTTCCAGCAGATCTACACCAAAGTGGTGCATGCCGCTGGCGGGTTTGAGAAGGCCATGGCCAACTACTTCCCAACGGCCTTGATGGGGTCCGCCCGGTCTTGGCTGTTGAACCTCCTGCGAGGGTCAGTGCGCTCGTGGGGGGAGTTGTGTGGCCTCTTCGTCGCCAACTTCAAGGCTCCTTCGCTGGGGGCGTGGACGATGATCTCCATGCCCTTGAGCGGAAAAAAAGTCGTTATGCGACTTCATTGGCGATTACGCCATTGCCGCAACAACGATCCTCCAGATTCAGAGCGATCGGTCGTCGCCGCCTTCGAAGGCGTTAGCGACCGCAAGATGCGAGAAAAGATGGCGACCTGACATCACCACCACCTCGAGATCTTCTCCCTGGCGCACAAGTGCGCGCGCGGCGGAGCTCGTGGGCTGTCTAAGCGCCCGCGAGGATGCGCGGGGCGGCAGGACCTCGAGGCCCCTACCGCAAGCAAGAAGGAG
Source organism: Guadua angustifolia (assembly GCA_036346375.1). Lineage (NCBI taxonomy): Eukaryota > Viridiplantae > Streptophyta > Magnoliopsida > Poales > Poaceae > Guadua > Guadua angustifolia. Next base: position 58,478,817 of record CM070508.1, read on the forward strand.
CGAAGCACGAGGCGGCCGAGACCAAGCGGTCCTGACACGCGGCGTGAGCGTGAAAGCGCCCGGCATGAGGCGCGACCGCCGTGGCCGGCAGATGACCACCGCGATCGGCGGGATGACCGCCGAGGGCGTGGCGACCGCCGAGGGCGGCGTGGCGACCGCCGTGGTCGAGGAACGATACCAAGGGGAGACAGAGGCGAGCCTTTACGCCCGATCCGCCGGACCAACACTCATGGCACGGGCGATTGCGGGTTGTGAGCAAGATGGTCGAGCATCGGCTCAAGGACCGCCGCCCTCACGACGATGACCAAGACGAAGACCCCGCCTCGGCGGCCTTCCAAAGACGGCGGATCGTGCCGTGGCGTACATTCATGGTGGCTCATCCACCTACCCACTGCAGCGTCCTATAAGCGGTTGAGGAGGAAGGTCGTGCTCTGATGTCGAGTTCGAGGTGGTCGGATCTTTGAAGTGGTCGGAGGAGCCGATCAACTTCGGTCAGTGAGCACCACGAGAGCACCGCCGGCATAGGTCACCTTCCGTCGTGGTCTCTCCACGATCGAGGCGTGGCTTCGGCGAGTCTTGATGGGCGAAGGAGCTCCATCAACCTCCACATCGCCGAGGCCTTCCAGGCGCTCTAGGTGTCGAACCAGGAGCTGCGCCCGGCCTTACCCTTTCTCAACAGTGTAGCCAGGGTCGGCATGGTCCCCCTGGGCCAGGTGTGCCTCCCCATCACCTTCGGGGAGGAGAGCAACTACCGTACAGAGCTAGTCGACTTTGAAGTAGCCGATTTCGACCTCCCGTACAATGCCATACTTGGCCGTCCCGCGTTGGCCAAGTTCATAGCGGCAACCCACTATGGATACATGGTGGTGAAGATGCCAGGGCCTGGTGGCTCCATAATCATCCGGGTGGATAGGCCAGAGGCTTTGCGTTGCCACAAGCATGCATGGACTGGCCGCGCCACTGCGTGAAATCGGTGATCTTGCGCTTCAGGAGCCCCTCAGGCGCAGACCCGCGCCTTGCTCGGTTCGGCCGGTGAGGTGAAGGTGGTCTCCCTGAGTGAGGACAAGTCCGGGAAACCTCTCTTCATTGGCGCCAGCCTCAGCGCCGAATAGGAAGACGCGCTCGTCACCTTCCTTCGGTCTAATTCCGACGTGTTACTTTGTGCAACCGCCCGATATATTTGGGGTTCCTAGGGAGGTGATCGAGCACCAACTGGCAACGCTCCCCGAGGTGCGCCTGGTCCGCCAGAAGGTCTGGCGCCAAGCACCAGAGCGGTAAGACACCATTCGGGAGGAGGTAGAGAAGGCTGCGTGCCTGGGGTTGTTCGGAAGTCTCTCACTCGAGTGGCTTGCCAACCCCTGTGCTTGTCAAGATGTCAGCAGGAAGTGGCGAATGTGTGTCGACTTCACCGACCTCAACAAGGCCTGCGAAGGATCCTTACCTTGCCCAGCGTCGATCTCATCGTCGACTCGGCAATGAGGATGTGAGTGTTGTGCTTCCTGGATGCGTACTATGGGTACCATCAGATTAGCATGATGGCGGAAGACGAAGAAAAAATTGCTTTTGTAACACCCATGGGTATTTATTGTTATATTAGAATGGCTTTTGGGTTGAAAAATGCTGGTTCTACTTACCAACGCGCCATGCATATTACTTTTCGTCTGCAGATAGGGCGCAATCTCGAGGTGTATGTCGATGACCTAGTCGTGAAAGTTAAAAAGAGCGAAGAACTGATTGAAGACCTGGAGGAAACCTTTGTCAACCTTCAGAAGAATTGCTTGAAGCTCAATCCCGAGAAGTGCGTATTCGGCGTGCCCTCCGGAAAGCTGTTGGGGTTCCTCATGTCCAGGTGGGGCATCGAGGCCAATCCTGACAAGATAGCGGCCATTGAACACTTGAAGCCGCCCGTTCGGTTCAAGCGAGTGCGATGCTGGTGAGTCGCGTTGGCCTCCCTCGAGGCGATTTATCGCGGTGAAAAAACCCGCCTTTTCAAGCTGGCCAAGAAGATGAACCACTTCGAGTGGACCGAGGAGGCTCAACTAGCATTCGAAGACTTGAAGCAGTACCTCTCCTCCCCGGTCTTGAAGTCGCCCCTCGGCTGGCGAACCATTGCTCCAGACATCGCTGCCACCACAGGCAATAGTGGCGCATCTTGGTGGCGGAGAGGGAAGGCGTTCAGGCCGGTCTACTACGTCAACAAGGTGCTACATGAGGCAGAGACCAGATACCCGCAAGCGCAAAAGATGTTGTATGCCGTCCTGGTGGCGTCCAGGAAGCTACGGCACTATTTTCAGGGGCGAGAGATCACGGTGGTCCTTGCCTACCCCTGCGAGATCCTTCACAATCGAGAGCGAAGGTCGTGTCGCCAAGTGGTTGGTGGAAGTTGAGGTCTGTCTCAAGTTTGTACCCCGCAACGCCATCAAAAGCCAAAAGCTGGCGGAGTTTGTTGCGAAATGGACTCCCGCCGCTCCTGAAGCAGAAGAAGCACCCGCGCCTTCCCCCTGGACCTTGTTTTTCGACGGCTCCTTCAGGCTCGAAGGCACAGGGGCTGGGGTTATCCTGGTCTCCCCTACTGGTGACATCCTCAAGTACGTGGTCGCCCTCGACTTCAAGGCCACCAACAACATCGTTGAATATGAGGGCCTGCTGGCAGGGCTGCGCGCCACCTCGGTGTTAGGCGTCCGGCACCTCCAAGTCAAAGGCGACTCCCTGCTAGTCATCAATCAAGCACGGAAGGAATTCCAATGCTGCTCTGACCCTACCATGGCCGCCTACTTGGCGGAGGTCAGGAAGATGGAGAGCCACTTCGAAGGACTGGGATATATCCAGATCCCCTGGCGCGACAACCACATGGCGGACGAGTTCTCATAGCTCGCATCCTCAAGAACCTTTGTCCCGATCGGGGTCTTTGAAGAAAGACTATCGCGACCGTTCGTCGTTGCCCCCGCTCAAAGTGGAAATGACGGTGCAGCCGTCGCGGCCTCCGATCGAGCGAGGGCGAGCGGCTATCGTGACCTCCAGTCGAGGAGGCGGTGACAGCGCACCCACCCCACCTGGTCCGGAGGAAGGCGGCGGTGCGCCGATCTCGACACCGAGAAAAGCTCGCCCAGCGAAGTGCCAGGCGATCAGTGTGATCGCCACTCTCGGCCGGGAAGGTCAGTGGATGGATCCCATCCTAGCCTTCCTGTGAGACCGAGTGATCCCCGACGATGATGCCTCGGTGAGAAAATAGCACGCAAGGCCAAGTGCTATACTCTGATAGGTGAGGACCTATACCGCCAGAGCAGAAACGGAATTCCACCGAAGTGCATCACTCGTGAAGAGGGGAGCGCCCTGCTCTCTGATATCCATAGAGGCATGTGCTTGGGAGCCATATGTCTGCGGACGGCTTGTCCGCAGCGTTCGCCAAGGATTTTATTGGCCTCGCCCTCCGGCATGCTTGCGGTGGTGAGAAATCTGAAGCATGCCAATTTTGCCGAGCAAATCCGCGACCGACCAAGCCAAGCAAACCATCCGCTCTCTTGGCGTTCGCGCCGAAATTCGATATCTGAGCCCGTTCAGCGAACCCGCGAAAACTTCACCCACTTGTTAAATCGCCATCGACAAATTCACCAAGTGGGTCGAAGCGAAAGCGTCGATGCTATCACGGCTTTATTTGCTATCGGGTTTATCGCGGGATCTTCACTCGCTTTAGAGTCGCCAACCGTATCATCACCGACAACGGCACTTAGTTAACCAACGTGGCCTTCCTGGAGTTCTGCGACGAGATGGGCACCAAGGTATGCTTTGCTTCGGTGGCCCATCCCAAGAGCAATAGCCAGGTAGGCGTGCCATCGCACCGGTGTTGAGAGCTTGAAGAACGAGCATTCGATCGGCTCCATAAGTAGGGTAGCGATTGGACGGAAGAACTCCCGTTGTCTTTGTGGTCACTCCAGACCACACCTAGTCGGGCGTTGCAAACACCCTTCTTCACTGGTCTCTGGCCTGAAGCCGTCCTCCGTCCAGATGTCATTCGGCTCATTGTGCGTCCGGTGTTCGGCGAGGAAGGAGAAGACCACCGTGGAGAAGATGTTAACCTACGGAGGAGGTCTTGTGACCAAGGCGACCTTGCGCCGCTTTGGTACCGACAAAGTCTCGGCGGTACCCGCCACCGGTCTCGCGTGAGAACATTGGCGATGAAGTGACCTAGTCTACCTAGTCTTGCGTAGAATCTAGACGCATGCCGAGCTCCAAAAACTGTCTCCCCGATGGGAGGGCCCCTTTAAGGTGGTCTCAGTATCTTGACCCGGGGCTGTCCGGTTGGCCACTAAGGATGATCAAGAGCTGGCCAACTCCTTTAACGTGGAGTTGTTGCAAAAGTTTTACCCCTGAAAGCTATAAGTCCCCGGTGATTCGCTCTGATCGGTTGTGTGGGCGAGTTTTTCCCTAGCTGGTCAGCGACCATTGGCGGTTAACGAAGTCGTTTGCCTTAAAGGCTTCTGTTTTATTCTCCTTGCTTGTCCCCTAATAGATAGCCTTTCACGGGGGTGTCATGGGTTCCGGTGGTTTGGCTGCTCCTTGTTGATACGTGGTAACACCCGGCATTCGCGTCGTGCCCGGACGAGCGACCAGTAGCGTGACTGTGGCATAGTGGCTCAAGCGCGGTTCGCACACCTCAAAGTTGGCCATCTGCGCAGCCTTGCTAGCTATCACCGCAAGCCCAATACCACTCACGAGAACACGCTCCCATGCCACGCATAGCGCCCAGTGATCCCGTCACAAGAGTCTAAGTTCCAAAGGGACCATAGCATGCAGCGCAAGAACTTGCATTCTTCAATATGTTTTCTGCATGCTTTGCATAACGCCTACTTGTACTTTCAGTAGCCATGCGCAGCCACAGATAAAGTGCTGGAGCGCCTGTAGCTCAAATATCCAAGATAGCCCGTGGCGACTGGCGAAGCGGCGGGTGACCACGCCTGCCACGGGCGAAGCAGATGGGCTACCACGCCCTGCTCACCGAACGTTGGCCTCCGTGGCCAGCCTGGGGGCTAGTCACCCGGCGGCCTATAGCAAAGATAAGTTGCTCGCCCTAACAATATCGACTTATCTTTCGCATCTGCACCCTGTTGAGTCGAGTTATGTGTGGCTGTCACTGGCCTTGATAACCTGATGGTTCCTCATTGATAAAAGGAAATGCCCAGCGTTTGCATCGCAAGGACGGGTGACCGGGAGTGCGAGTGTGGCACGGTGACTCGAACGTGGCTCGCACACCTCGGGTTAGCTCTGCGAAGCACCGCTGGCTGTCACTGCGAGCACCGCAAGCCCGATACTGCTCTTGGGAGCCTGCTTCCTTGTTGCGCAATGCTGCGGTCAGGTTCCAAGAGATCACAAGGATACAAGTTCTAAAAGGGCAGGAGTCAGTGACACCCTTGCGCAAAGACTTAAGACTTTGCTTGTCTACACCCTGCATGTTCTGCGTAATCTTTGTTTGCGTTATCGCAATCACTCAAAAAATGCCTAAGTATCGACCTAACTTGATTTCTTAGGTTCGCATCGTGACAAGGCTGGGCGCTGATCGCCCGATGATTGAGTTGAGCGAACACAACTGAAACGCGAACAGGCAAACATGCGCATGTAAAACTCAAAGATGTCAATTTCATTACAATTGCTAAGATTGTTCTGGTATACAAAAAAAATAGGAACAAGACGAAACAAAGAAAGTGAAGGAAGCGGCCCAGGTCATCAGTTGTCATTGGCAACTTGGATGCCCCCATTGTCTTTCTCAGCCTCCGGCTCCACCGCCACCGCGTCAAGGTTCGGGCCCTCCACCACCATCATGCCGACGACGTGCTCCGGACCTCGTGCTGCACGCGCTGCTGCTGAGCCTCGTCTCCCTCAATGCCGTCCGTGACGGTTATTGGGTTGAAGCTGACATCGCGGTGGCGTAGCACGCCAAAGACCGCGAAGGTCATGATGGCCTGGCGACTGCGCCCTTCTGGGACGGGCGGGCGGCCATGGCGGCTAGAAGGTTGGAGGCGCGCGGCGGCCAAGTGATGCGATGGGCGTCTTGCATCATTGTGGGCTCAAGCGGCTCGCGGAAGTCCACCCCCAGCGGCTCCAAGACACTCGCCATACGTCGGTAGGATGGTCGGAGCATGGTCGCGATGTTGTGCAGTGCCTGCCGCTGCTCCTCTGTCGCCTCCCTCCGCACTGCCTCGGCCTCCTGCGCCCGGGCAAGCAAGGTTGCCCCGGTGGCCCTCTCTTGAGCTAGCTGCGCCTCTTTCCTCTCCGGCTTCCGTACCGCGCCGTCACTTGTTGTGTCACATAGGTACATGTTGGGTAGTCTTTGTGAGAAGTGCTTTCCATGATTGAGCGCTCGCCTAAGCTCGTGAGAAGCGCATGCTGGCCGATGGCGTGGTGGCGGGGACGATCGGGCGGGAGGAGCGAAGTCTTGGCACCGACAACGTCGATCCTGCCGGCCGACGGCGGGCTACCATGAGCGAGTCCCCGCTGCGGATGTCTGCGTGGCTGGGGCATCTTGGCGGACCGCCCTCGGGAACAACTTGAAGTGAAGAAGATGGGTGGAACCGCAAGCCCTCGGCGAGGCACCGGCCACGATTAGGTCGGCGTCATTTGGAGTTAAGCGCCGGTGGAATTGGTGCCGATGGAGACGGCGCCACGATGAGTTAGCGTCGGTGCGGCCGGCCGGAGCGACAAGCGTCGCCGCCCGAATGAAGATGCCATTGCCTTCAGGCGCTTGGCAGGCGGTGGCGATGGAGTTTGGCCCTCGGTGCAGGCCCTCTTGGGGTCCACGCCCGGGACGTCCGGAGCGATCGGCCGTTTGCCTTTGCTCCGGTCATCGACCCGGGGCTGGTCTCTAATCACTAAGGGGCCACGGACCGGCACCATGGTGGGACCGGTGGAGTCCATCGCCGGGAACGATTGGATGATCCGGAGGCACTCTGCGAACTCGGATCGCGAGCGGTCGGAACCTCGGCCGAAAGTCGAACCGCTTCGGCTGGCGGGAGTAGCACGGATAGCCACCTGGAGAGCGCAGGACCATCCAGGTTTCCCTTACCTGGCACCAAAAGAAGGCAGGAATATTAGTTGATGGTGACCGCGAAGAAGAATATGCATTCAAAAGAAGAGCAACAGGACTTATTGCTCGGGTACATGCATGTCATGTATGTGCCCGTCCACATATCTTGCCATGCGAGGCGGGAGCACGAGACGGAGGCGATCCTCCGAGCCACGAAGTCCCGGACCACCAGCGCCTCAATCAGGCCGACGCCCCGCAACCGATCGATGCGGGCCGCCATCGCGAAGAGCTCCGCCGTCTCCTCGACGGGCGAGCTCCAGCTCTCCGACTTCGCCCGCTAGTAGGCACCAAGGAGGTCGACCCACGCTGTCGTCGCCGACGTAGAAACTAGTCGATCCGCCATGTCTTCGGTTGGATCTTAGTTTGGAAGGAATGTGGCGAGGGCCACCCATCGCGAGGCGAAGTGGCGACTCCTGCGACTCGATGATCGGGGAGGCTGCGGCGGTGAAGAAGTAGCGAAAAGAGGGAAGATTGGGCATTACCCCCATGAACATCTCGCAGAGGTATGCGAAGGTGGAGAGAAGGACGATGGAGTTGGGGGAGAGATGAAGATGGTGGATCTCGTAGAAGTGGAGGACGGTGAGGATGAATTCAGAGAATGGCGGCACCAAGCCAGCCATAAGCCCCCAGGCGAAGACGATGATCTCCCCTGGCTCACAGCCTGGCACGAGGGTCCCCTGGCGAAGGTGGAGGGAGCCTTCGGGTGCCATCTTGGCAACAAAGTCCACCCTACTTTGGCCAGCGGTGGAAGAAAGAAGAGGCTGTGCTATTGAAGTTGAAGCAAAGTTCTTTGAGCAAAGGAGATGAAAGGGCAAAAAGCAAAGTACGAGAAGATCGAGGCGTGGAATCTGGCGAGTGGGGCGCGCATATATAGACCCCCACGAAGGCAGGTTGAAACGAGCAAAGGGACGCGATGTTTCGGTTCCCAAGTAAAATCGGCGGAAGTGGGGAGGACCGAGACGGTTGCGTACTCAGGAGTAGTGGGCCCATCCAGGAATGCACCGGCATTAAATGAGGTCTAAAAAGCAAGCGTAGCGTGTTCGGGGCGGCCCTAGGGGTTCTTGTCGGTGTACTTTGCAAGGTACCCTCTCGCAGCGTAAATTGTAGGCCAAGCGGCTGGCCTAGCATGGCGTTCTGACGGCGTGGCCCCACAACAGCGGTGGGCGATTATGCCGCTTTCATTGGCGGCGGTGCAGTGGTGCCCTAAGCGAGGCGGTGGGCGATCACGCCACGCGCCGAACAGGAGGCTCGCGTGGCCTGGCGGCGGTGGCGATTATGCCTGCTTTCGCCCGGGCGAAGCCAGCGTGGTGCCTGGCGGGTAGGTGGGCGATCACGCCCGCCGCCGAACATCGGCTTAAGCGGCACAGCAAGTGGGCGGGCGTTTGGGCCCTCCTTGTCGTGCCACGCAGGCGACCACGGGAATAAGGAGAAAACTTCTCGAAGTCTCCCTCCCGACATCTTCGCGTCAAGGCCATTAATTGTAAAGAATTCTGCTGCTCGACATGACGGCCCATCCTCTCGGCGCTCTCACCAACCCGTCGCAGAGTGTCATCTCCCGGAGAAGCCTTGGCGGCATTAAATGGGGCTTGAAGGACAAGGCTACAGCGACGGGCGTAACAAATGAGTCATGGGTCAGTAAGATAAGGCTCGAATGATGGGTATAATTAATGAGTCGTAGATCAGTATAGCGTCATCTTCTCACCTGCCCAGGACGGCCCGTCTATATAAGGGCGCCTCGGTGCATGGAGGAGGAGGGACACGCAACACGGGCAGAGCACATTAGAGACATATAGGTCGGAGCGCAAGACTAGGAGAACCATTGTAATCACCTCTACATTTCCTCAACAAAGATCTAGCAGGATGTAGGGCTATTACCCACACTAGGGGCCTGACCCTGGGTACATCACCGTGTCTATTGATCTGTTGATCCCCGGGATCCATCGTAGAGAGCCTTAGGGTTTCCAGACCACGAAGACGCCTCTACAGAACCATACCTTCCATCCTAGGAGTAGTCAGCCTGTTAGTTGGCCAGGGGGTCTGTCGGTGAATCACGCCGACACCCATGCTCTTCAAGAGTATTAAAAAAGAGATGTTTCTCAAGTATATCTCATGTAATTTTCACCATGGTACTATTAGTGAAAACATAGTATTTTTGAGGAAAAATACTATTAGTGAAAAACAAAGTACTTAACATCAATGGCTTCTATCCGGCACAAATCAATTGATACATTCATCCATTGCAGTCCCAACATAAAGCACAAACAAATACCTACCAGCAGAGAAATATTGCAACATAACTCAAGAATAAACTTTGTATATTTGATCTTGAAACAATTAGTACGCAAATAAACACATCAAAGATTGTTTAAATTGCCATGACAAACGTGAAACCAGCTATCATAAGATAAATAGTTCCTTATTTAGGATCATTGAGCGTATACATCTCACTGAAATTAATATATTTTTAACTACAACCCATAGAAGCATTGCATCAAACTTCTTGTGTATGTGCATATGGCGAGGAAGGAGCAGCTGAAAAAATTATGTTACAATGATTTGCAAGAATTTCTCACCATGAGTCTTGACAGCCGGATGGATAGCTTTACAAACCACCACATTTAAATGAAAAGATTATATTGGATATAGCTACCTCATTGCTTCAAACTTTCCTGGGCTTTCAGCAGAAGACCATGCATTTTGCATTTATACAATTGGTTGCAAAAGGATGGAATAATACTTTTCTAGATCTTTCTACTACAGGAAAACCCCCATGTAGACGCACTTCTCTATAGGTACCCTTGTAGTAAGTATAGTAGGGGAGCTTGGGTAGGAGCTGCTATCCCCATCGATGTCCTTGTACTCGACGAGGAGGTGCTCTAATCCATCTTGCCATTCTGGGGGACATCTTCACCGTCAAGGAGTGCGAGGTGGTGCACGCAGTGATCAAGGATGGCATGGAGGTGGTGATCTCATGGCATCGAGTGCCATCTTCTAACCGGCAGAATTGTTGAAGCTCAATCTATATGTCGGCCATCTCATGCTGTTAGTGAGATGAACCCATAGCCTTCATGGGTTCACTAGCCATAGCTAGGGAACCCTCGTCCATCTTGTACCTGCCTGGGTGTTTGGTTAGGAGACTGCATTGCTAGTACAGATTTTCGTACTATTAAGAGAGGTCCTGTCTAGTAGGAGCTTGAGGTTTATCATATGTTGATAGCTCAATCTACTTACTCTAACTCTCCGTGGTATAATGCTATTATTTGCGAATGTAATTTTGCAAATAGTTGTCTCATGCATTGATATTTGTAGCATGCGACTATACTTTGCAAATATATTTTGTAAATGGTTGAAGTCCATTCACCTAGTCTTTGCGACATCATACTAAGTTTGCAAACGGCTGAAGTTCATGCATATCCTTCGTTGGCATGATCTAATATTTGTTTTTCCTCTTATCCTTGGACTTAGATCATGGTGTTGAGTCTTTGGAATTATTGTGCTTTATTCATTTCTCTAATGAGTTTTGATCATGCAAATAGGTGTGTTGTGTAGCCCTCTAAATAAGCTTACCACAGATTCCAAGATCATCCGATTTCAATATCCGAGTCAAAAGTGGTGACCATTTTCCAAGTATCGATTGTGCTGAAAAGTAGGGCTAATCTGGCTGTGTAACAACTAGTTTTATAGCCATTGGAACATAAGACCGGTCTGATCGGTCATTAGATGGTGGTCTAACCAGTCTCTTGCTGAAAGTGCCTATTTCAATCCCAACGGCTAGTTTTTGTGGTGGGGGATATATACACCCTTATGATCGGTTGAGGGATAGTTTGATGCTTCCTATTTCACTCTCTTGAGCTAATACAAGCCTCTTTACTCAATTGTGTATGTATTGCACATCGTGAGCAAAGAGAGAAAGGCTCTAGGTGCATGTGTTGCATCTAGAGGTGGATTCTATATCCACTTGTGCAAGCATTACACTTGGTGAGAGTCAATTGACTGAATTGGATTGTTACATTTGATGTTTGCCAACACCTAGATGGCGTGAAGGGCGCTGTGGTTTGGTGATCTTCTCAAGAAGCATATGAGAAGGCTTAGCATGTCGTGAAACTTAGAGCACATCTACTCGGAAGGGAAAAGAGCTACCACTAATGGATTTAAGGTGTTTGGCTTAATTCATGAAGATGGTCCAATTTATTTGTGCATGCCTTAACATGGATTAGGAGAAACCAGCAAGTCTCTGAACACCATGCTGAGAAGATGTTATCTTGTGGTTTTCTTACCTGTATTCATTTACATTATTAGAATGGTATTGATTGCTTATCGCCCTAGGTTTGCAAACCATGACATAGACTTGTTATTTGTGCATATAGTTGAGACTAGACATTTTAGACTTTAATTATGCAAAACTGATTTACGCTTCTGCATAAAAAAACAGGGTTTTTTTAAAGAGCAGTAAGAGAATTGCCGCAAATTTCATTAAGAAGGAAAAAGAGGGGTGGTGGCTCCCCAGAGCCTGCCAATAAGCCGTCACCACACAGGTTTTTTGACCAGAGAATTTTAAAGCACATATTCAACCCGCCCTTGTCAGTCTCCTCGATCTGGGGAGCCACCACCATCTCTCGTAGCACCACCACCGCTGTGTGGTGACGGCTTATTGGCAGGCAGGTGCCGACGCATGAGAGAAGCACACGCAGGAAGGAAGGATGGCATCGCCAAGCGTTTGCAAGACAGAGGGGTAGCTTATGGTGATTTGATAGGAGAGTCCAGGTTTGTGGAGAGGAGCACAATTCTGCAAGCAAAAAGAAATTGAATGGATTGGGAGGGTGAGTGAGTGGAATGGTCTAGAGGTGACTTCTTTTTTAGCATAGGAGTAATTATAACCAAATATAAGACATAATTTTAGGTGGATTAGGCAGAGTTTAATTGGCTGTTTAATTTCGAAACCCTTTTTTTGGGGGAACAGCTACGAATTTCAGTCATCCGATTGAGTTAGATGGACGGTCAAGATCTTCTGGATCAGCCACACTGTTTAATGCATAAATTCAAACTCGTACTTTTTATAATAGTATAAATCATCAGCTAAGTTGCCCAAGTAATTTCACGGCTAACTATTCTTTTTCTTATTCCAAGTTAGAACTTGTTTTATACGTGAAAATATATTAGAGTTCTCTTCTTAAATAAGATTATTAATCTGTGATGTCTACTGCTTTCATCCTTCCTTGGTATACAAAATATGCATACTTTGCTATTCCAATGTATACGGGGTCGATCGGAATGGATGGCCGTCTTTTCTTCCTGGGGATCAATTGGGCGCCCTGATACACCCAAGCTAATAATAAGCGTCCGCTTATAAGTGGCTAGTGCCTGGTTGCAGTTGTTGACAAAGCGGCAAATAGATCCTTGAATCGATCCTTGATAAACGTAAAATCATGCAGCGTTGGCCTTTTTCCTTTTCATTTCGATTAATGCGGTGATTTTTTTTAGCCGCCCAAAGGGAACCCAAAGCAAATTTGAAGTGTCGTAAAAGCTCATTTTATTTTTCATTTTGAATACCCGTTCAAACCGCTCCCTCTCATGTCGTCACGGCTTAAGGAAGAACAGTGCCTGCCTCCTAGGCTCCAACTCTTTATTTTGACGTCATGTCGTCGACGTATCAGGGTCATCAAAACTGGCTTCATCTTCTTAAATAAAACAAACAAAAGTGGCTCCATTCCATAAACAAAAAAATACACAGATCAAAATGTGAACTAGATCAGATGTCGAAAGGACACAAACCATAATTAAGTAGAAACGGACTTCAAATCCAATATATCAACGTGCGTTTACTGCACTTGAAACCATAGCTGGATCATGTTAGGCCCGCGATGGAGGCAAAAAAAAAAAAAGTTGATTACAAAGATACTCCCTAACTTGAGAAATTCAAGGTCTATAGTTTAACTAGACTTACTAAAAAAATACAAGCCTTATATATATATATATATATATATATATCTTTTACTCCCGGGTGTAGTTATTCTCACCTCTGAAATACCTCCTAAATGAACTTAAAATACTCCTTTATCACTTTAGGTACACTCATACACTAATTATAAGATACTCAATATAAGCCATATGGAAAAATTCAAAGACAATTCAAAGAGGTTTCTATGTCATTTTCTCTCGTACCTTCCTAATTTCATTGCAACCTCATCTTATATTTATCATGGATGGAGTGTACATTATAGCTAATGCCAGGTAGAGGCACTTCGTCTTCAAGAATAGGGGGATCAGCGAGACAAAAGAATTTATTACTACCACCGTTCTTTTCAAGTCAGATCCTAGAATTGGTGGAGTCAAACTTTTTAATATTTGATCACTAAGTTTTAAAAACTATCTAGATTGGCTACAGTATATAATAAAATAAAAATAAAAAGTAATAGTTAAAACCATGCTGCCGTGCATTGTGCTTAAGTCGTGCACCGTGTCTGCTATACCATGGGCTGACTAAAAAAGCCTGGCCTGATACCCAGATCTAGACATGATAGCATTGTAGGAGATGTGGAGACATGAGAGGGAGCGATTTGACCCACTATTCAAAATGAAAATTAAAATGAGCTCATCGTCACTTCAAAATAGCTATTATGCGCTAGCTTTCGGCGGCTAAAAATTGCTGCATGAATAGAAATGAAATGAAAAGAAAAGAAAAAAGGTCAACGCTGCTTGATTTGACGTTTATCAAGGATCGATTCATGGATACCCTGCCTCTACTACTTTGTCGCTCCTGTTCTTCCACTTTGTGCTCTTTCCAGTTAGCTTTGTTATTGAAAGCGGCCCCAAGAGTCCGATGTAGTTCCATGAACAAAAAAATGTGTCATCTTCGTGAGCAAGATGGAGATTGGATATATTAATCAGCCCCAGGTCAACTAATCAACAAACAACAATATACTTATAACCGAACTCTCCCTAGTCTTGTTAATTAACGTAGCTTAAATGACGTTGCAGTTATTTATTGTATCTGCTATCGCGATCGCCAGGTGTCTCGCTCCACGACCAATTAGTAATTAGTAATACTAGTGATCGTGTATACGATGCACCTATTCTATATTATATTTCGTATAAAATATATGATCACATTCAAAATTTTAAAACTATATCTGTTGCAATATAATTTAACCCAAATTTATAAAGCCATCTCAAACATTTACCGTAAAAGTCCAATGTAACCAACATAATCAATCACCCATGCTCTAAATGAGGACTAAAAAAGAAATAATTCACAAGTGCAACTCATGTAATTTTCACCTTGATACTATTGGTGAGAACATAGTATTTATGAGAAATTACTGTTAGTGAAAAACAGAGTAGTCATGGGTTGGACATGTACATTACAATCAAAATAACAATTAGCTGATACTTAATTCTACCAAATATACATTTTTTTCAAATATACAATGTATTTCAACTTGGTGGCTGAGTAATAATCTAGTAGCGGTTGCCGTCTTTGCCAGCTTTACCGAGAAGCAGAGTTCAGTTGACTATGCGTGGTGAACTGCAGATCAAGAAGCGACTATATATATATATTATAACGCGAAGTGGTGCCTATATATGACTGAAATGTACAACATCTAATTGTCGAGGTACATCAACGGAGACAGGAGCGCAACATCTGCGAGCGGCTGAGCGCCACGGATGGCACAGCCGGAGCAACGCGGCCTTGATGTCGCCGACGGCCGTCAGGAGGGAGAGGGAGACGGCGCCAACGGTAGTGTGAATTCTGTCGTTGTACCCAGGATTTGCCGGTAGCTTCATGAGCCATGTTTGTCTTCCTCGTCATGTTTTCCCCTCTTATATTTTCTTCTCTGTTGTTTTGAGGACGCTGTGTTTTCTCACTTTCTTGTCCTGACCATCCAAGCATCGAATAGCTAGCTATCTAGGTCGATACATGCGCACATACACCAGACTTTTTATCATCGTTAGATCCACCAAAGTTTATATCGAATTAGTACTAAGAGGTACCAACAGTTTAAATGGTAGAAGTATCAATTTTTTATACTCGTTGTTACTATCACAATGTAAATTTTGGCACCTTCAGTTATAACTTGTTTATTTACATGGTATATGAGAAGCAAGAGTAGTACTCAAGGAGTATGTGCGTGTGTCTCTCTCTCTCTATATATATATATATATATACATATACATATATACATATACATATATACATATACATACATATATATACATATATATATATATATATATATATATATATATATATATATATATATATATATATATATACATATATATATACATATATATATATATTGACTTAAACAAATATTTTGTGCTCTTTTATCACTTTAGGTATATTTCAATAAAAATTCTAAGATACTCCAATACGATAGATTGAAAAAAAATTCATAAGAGCCCTTTTTTTGGCTACACACCCTTTCCATTATGTAAAAGGAATATATAAATAAATTATACTATAAAGGGTGGACTTAATGAAAATTTTCATGGAACTCACTTTGGAGTATCTTATAATCAGTATTATAATATACTCAAAAGGATAAAGATGGATAACAACATTATTTAAATGGTATCTTTGGAGGTGGAAATCGTTACTCCCAGTATAGAACCATTTTTCATATATTGAGTTTCATCTTCAAATTTTGCAGGATTGTAGAAGTTCACCTCCTCTACATATGCTAATTTTTTGAGAATTTTTAAAAACTTTTTCGGGTGGTTTTCACAAAGTTTTCACGGAATGGGTGGTTTGCATATATATGGGGGCATATGTGGTGCAAACCACCCTTCCGGTGAAAACTCTGTGAAAATCACCTGTAAAAGTTTTGAAAAATTCTCAAAAAATTATTATATGTAGGAGAGGTGAGCTTTTACAATTCTGTAAAATTTGAAGATGAAACTCAATCACATTTGAAAGATATGAAAAAGACAAATTCAGCATAAATAGTAATTTGTCACTGTTTAGCACTATTAATTTTGATGTTTGTCTTTTTCATATCTTTCAAATGCGATTGAGTTTCATCTTCAAATTTTGCAGAATTGTAGAAGCTCATCTGCTCTACGTATGGTAATTGTTTGAGAATTTTTTAAAACTTTTAAAGGTGGTTGACGGATACCCAACACATAGGTATCCCCAGCGGCCCAGGAAAGGCATATGGGCCGCCACTATGCCTAAAGCTCGGAGGCCCATGGCCTCCGACCAAGCCAACTCTAAAGGAATCAAAGCAACTGGAAGGCCCACCGACCAGCCCACACGAGGGCATTCGGTCCCCGACCAAACCGACCTCAGAGAGCAGTCCGACCAAACGCCACAGGTCGGGCGCCCTACCAACTACGGCAATGGCGGTTCAAGGATGTCCCGACCAAGCCGGATTGAGCGGACCGAACCCGAACAAGCTCAAGCCATCTTCATCAAGGAGCAGGCGTCAAATCACCGAACCGGCCTCTCGTTGGTCATCTACCCTAATCGCGGCTGATTTCGTCACGGTCGAGCTAAGACGGGATGCTCTGCGCCTTCCCAAGACAATTCGAAGGTGACACACCAACGTCGCACACGACCTTCGTAAGTTCAACCTTCATTAGTTATGGTTTTGGTGTTAATGACAAATCTAATCTGTGTTAATGACAAATCCAATATTAAGTTTATCCCCTAATGCGATATTGTTCTTAATGACATATCTTATATCGAGACTAACATGTTTGCTTAGAATATTTTGTTTAGTCTCATCGCATTGAAAAATGGAAAACCCAAGGTATGTTTGCATATTCATCTTAATATTAGTTGCATACTTTGGAGTCAAGTTAAAGTATGAATATCCCCGTTATATTAACCACAAAATGTGTATCATGTTTCCCAATCCATATATTACATGGATGCACATATTTAGGGGGAGTTCACACTCTAACTTGAAGAATCAATTTAAATGATAATTTAAATTGAGTTCATTTGTCGTGTTAATCATTAGAGAACACTTCATCATGTGTTGATGGTGTTTCTTGATTAATCAAGGACAAATGAATAGTTCTTAAGTATAATAAAGCATGAGTTGCATTATTGTACTTAAGACATACTTAAATCATTTCAATTGATTTAGGTTGTGCTCAATTGATCTAAAGGCATCCATTATGTGTTAATGGAATGCAAGAGATAATTGAGACAACCATGCATCTTGGACTAACAAGTTTCATGAGTTATGTTTGAGTTAGGCCCAAAGATGGATGAGAACGGGACTTGGACGGCATCATGAGTTGATGGACGTCAAGGATGGATCCCGAAGAAAAGAAGAGTGATGATCCCGGGGGAGTATCAAGTGATGATCTTAAAGACCCCAAAGGGGATTGCTTGCGCGGCGGCGAAGGTATAACTAGATAGGCTAAGGACTTTTGTAGTCTTTGAGTCTAAGGATTTTACCGCTGTACTATTAAGAGGGGTTGCCTTTTTGCTTGAGTTTCATCATGTGTTGGTGATCTCAATCCGCGTTCACTAAAGCTCAAATCTTATTTGATTTGGTTTTTGCATGAGGGTTAACCATTTGGCATGTGTTGCGAATGGGTTAAACTTATGCTTGGTTGTATTTGGTTTTCGCATTATACTTTGATTTGCATGTGTTGCAAATAGGATAAGCTAGTGCGTTGGCTTTTGCGTGAAGTTCACTTTTGCATGTGTTGCATTAGTTGAAGCTTCACGTTTTGGTTTCGTTCAAAACAATCTTTATAAAACCTTGGCATTGCTTGGAGCTAAGTTTTGCATGTGTTGCAAAAGGAGAGAGCTCAAGCACGAATTTGTGTTTGTGTGTTTGTATGGAGCTAGAGGCTTGCATGTGTTGCGAGTAAAGAGCTCATACGGTTGATTTGGTTTTGATGTGGAGTTGGTTTTGGTGTTGCATGGAACTAGAGAATTGCATGTGTTGCAATTAGAGAGTTCATGCATCGTGAATTGACGTTGCTTGGAGTTAGACTTTTGCATGTGTTGCAAAGAGTAGTGCTCAAGCATGAAATGTGTTTATTGCGTTATTTGCAAGTTCGTTGTCTGAATAAAGCGAGGTTTATGAGTCCGGAATCCCGAGCATGTGAGTGGGGCTTGCAGCAGTGTTGGCAAGTTGACCGGGTCTTGTGTTGACCTTCACATGGCTAGGGGGATTAATCTCATAAACTCGAGTTTGATTCGCTTAATACGATTTGCAAATAGATTCTGAGTTGTCGGTGAAATGTGTTTTCGCGAATTTTGTCGAATTCTTTGAGCATGAGCTAAAATGGTGCAAATGTGTTTTGCATGTGGTATGATCATGTGTTGATCATTTCTTGGCTCAAGGAATGGGTTTTGAATTTTCGGAAAAGAGATTGCTGTGAAATGCTTGGAGTTGTGCTGTCAGGCGGTCGGACCGGCCTGGTCGGTTAAGGACCGCACGGCGGTCGGACCGCCTGGCATAATATTTCGATGAGAGGTGCTAGGCTGATTTACGCAAGGCGGTGTGACCGATCTGGTGCGGTTGCACGGGCTAAAATCGGACGGGTTTAAATCGCAATATTTGCGATGAGTGTGCATTGCGGGTGGAGGTCATGGCGGTGTGACCGGCACAGGGGGGTCTTGCGACGGGCGTCGCGGTCGGACCGCCACCGCCTGCGGTGTGTTTTCTCGAAGAGCTGTTTATGCGGGTTTTGCGGAGCCATGTGCGGCCGGCGGCGGCGGTCTTGACCGGGCCGTGCGTCTTGATCGGACCGGGCGAGGCGGTCGGACAACGGCCGATGTAACGGTCCGAAATCCGACCGTTGCCTCATGAGGCGGTCGGACCGGCGAGGCTGGTCGGACCGGAAAATGCTGATTCTGCCCATTTCGACCCCCAACGGCTAGTTTTCCTTTGTGTGCTATAAAAGGAGACCTTGGGGGGCAGTGGGGAGGTGCTGGTGTTCTTGTGAGTTTTGTGGGAGGTAGTTGCATGTGTTGCTCTTCTCCATTTGCATCTTGAGCTTAAGTATGAGCACTAATTGCATGTGTTGCAATTAGGGAGTGGATTGAGTGCCTCTTGTGCATGTGTTGCACTTGAGGAGGCCTTGTGCATGTGTTGCACTTGGTGATCACCGAGGAGCGCATTCGTTGTGCCCGATGAGGTTCAAGCGGAGGAGCGGCTTGTTGCTCTTGGAGGTTGCCGACTCCTAGGCAGCGTGGCGTCGTCTTGTGAGCTCTCAAGGTGTGAAAGCCCGGCAAGTTTGTGAAGGTTCGGGTTGAGCCTACGCACGAGCGTGAAAAACCACGACTAGTGGAAAGAGGCGGGTGCTCGGCGGGAGCGGTCCGAGTGGTCGGGCTAGCCTCAACGTGGACTAGGGAGACCGCAAGTCTCCTAGAACACCACGGAAAAATATCGGTTGTCCCTTGTCTCATTTACATTCAAGCATTTACATTCTTCATATATTATTGATTGCTTGACTTAGAATTGCTTAGTATTATTTGTTAGATCAATTTAGCAATTCATACATAGAGACATAAATTAGTTAGTGCACTAGTGAGCCTAGTTGATTTAGGCTTTAATTGTCAAAACCTAGATTATCGCTTCCGCATTTATATTTGAGTAGGTTTTGACTTAGGGGTGTATTAGAGCGAATTGTTTAGCAAGAGATCGAATTTTGTAAATCGCCTATTCACCCCCCCTCTAGGCGCATCCTCGACCCTACAAGTGGTATCAGAGCCACGGTCACTCTCATTTTAGGCTTAACCGTCTAGAGAGTAAAAAGGATGGCAACTAGAGGTTTAGTGCACTCACACGATCCACATATGCTTAATGGCTCAAATTATGCTTCATGGAAATTATTTATGATTTCGCATTTTAAATCCATGAGCCCACAAATTTGGTGGATCGTAGATGTCGGCATTTCTTCTCCAATTAATGATATTGCTCCAACTAAAGGAGAGGAGAAATGTCTACATCTCGACGCTCAAGCAACTAATGTTTTATTTAGCGTTGTGAGCGTAGATATTTTTAATCTCATTTGCAATCTCAAGAGCGCTCATGAAATGTGGACAAAGCTTCAAGAATTATATGCGTGTCCACATCTATCGAGGATTGCAATGAGGAGGCGTCGGTTGATGACCTTTCAACATCTACATCAAGTGATGAACCGACAACTCCATCAACCTCAACCTTCGCCTCAAGCGATTTACGAATATTCACTTCCTTCAAAAATCCGTTGCTTCATGGCGAAAAGGTAAAAATGAGGTAAATAATGATGAAAATGATGATGAGCCCTCTTATGATGATTTAATGGATATGTTAGAAGAGCTCAATAATTATCTTGGGAAGGAGAAAACAAAATATAAGATTTTAAAGCTTGAACATGAATCACTTCAAAGTGATTATAATATGTAAAGAAAATCATGAATCTCTCCTTCTCAAAGAAATTTATAAGTCTAAAGGTGGACATAGGAATCACATGTGATTTAAGCGATGAAATGCCATGTTTAAATGCCAATTCAATTATTTCATCAAAATTGATATGTCCACCTCATGTGATGATTTAAATAAGTTGCCTTGTAGCTCAATTCAAATTCTATCGCTATTATTTCCTCTATGTCTTGTGAGGCTAACCTTGTAGAGGAAAACAATAAGCTCAAGGCTCAAGTCATTAAGTTGGAAAATGACTTGAAGAGATGCGTTAAAGGAAAAGCCCTCCTCGGCGAAATCTTGAGCAAGCCAAGGCGCCTCAAGACAAGCGAGGACTCGGCTACAACTCCAAGAGGAGAATAGCAAGGCGAGGCACAACGCGTCACTCGAAGACAATCAAGTGCTTCGCTTGCAACAAGAAGGGCCACCTCGCCTCCATGTGCCCTAATCAAGTGGATAACAAGACCACATCACCAACCATGAGGCAAGCCGGCAAGGAGCAAGTCAAATCGGTCAAGAGAGGGCCAAATAGCGTGACATGCTTCAATTGCCGGGAAAAGGGACATTTCGGTAAGGATTGTCCCAAAGGTATAACTCCTAAGCCTATTCGTGTAAATGATAATTATTTGCTTAGGAAGGACAAGAATGGCAATGTGTTTGCCAAGCTTGTCAAGTCCCCTATGCCCGCTAAGAATGATATTCATTTGCATAGAAAGAGTAATTCTAGAAATGTGTTTGCTCAAAATGCTAGATTTCCTAAGAATAAGAAAAATCATAATGATCATATGCTTAGGAAAAATAATTATAGCAAAACATTTGCTAGAAATGCTAGATCCTCTAAGCCAATGTATAATTTCAATAATCACATGCTTAGAAGAGATCAAACTAGAAATAATTTTGCAAAGTATCATTGCCTCCTAAGCCAATTCATAAAAATGTCAATTATTTGCCTAGGAGGAATAATTCTCATAAAACTATTTCTAGTAATGTTAGTCAATTTAAAATACCAAAATTAGGACCATTTGGGTTCCTAAAACTCTTGTGACTAACATTGTCGGACCCAACAAGGATTGGGTACCAAAAATCGCCTAAAAGATTTTTAGGTGATATGAGATGGATTGGACGCTTGCACACTCATGGAGGAGAAGGATTATATTGATCTACAAGTGGTGTCAAGCATGAAGATAATCAAGTCCATCATGAGACAATGCCATCTCGGTAACAAGTATTTAAATTGATTTCTATGTCTTATAGCCTTGTGTAGGTTATAATGAAATATTAATGAATATCAATTTAGATTACTTGTTATGGACACTTGCTCTCGCCTCTTATCTATTCTCTTAATTGCAAATCTTGAGCAGGTTTATAGTGGCACATTTAGGGGGAGTGTTAATTCATATTCATGTGTATCACATCCCTACGTGTGCCCATATTAATATAAGTGCGTATATATATAATTTCAAAATCAAACCATTTAGCCAAAAGTCAAAATTTTGTATACTATTACTAATCTTGTGAAAAACTAGTTTTAAAATGTATACAAATGCTTTTGAAATGTTTTCAAAGGTTTTGGTTTCACAAAATCTATTTTGAAAAGAAAATAAGTTTTTAGCTCCAAAAACTAGTTACTAGTATCTTGATTTTGATTTAAACTTATAATTTTCATAGAAATAAAAGTAAAAGGATTTTGAAAATAATTCCAAAACAAAAATCCTAGAGTTGGTCATTCTTAATAATTTTTGTGTTCAAAAGATTTTCAAAAGACCAACTTGTCAAAAGTTATTTGATTTTGAAACTCGCCGAAAAATTATAATCGACCGTAATGGTCATATTATTGCACTTAGTGAGTTTCTCCATTTGGATCAATTCTTGTGTAGAATTGTGATTCAAAATGGCATTTAGACTCATACACAAAATTCAAATCCATATATCTTACCCTTGCTTGATTTGAATCTCTTGTGTTAATTGAATTTGACTTGGTTTCTATTAAGCTTCTTAAATTTGACTATTTAGGCCAAAAGTCAAAAATCATATTTAAAAAGCCCAAATTTTGAAAAGCTTTGAAAAAATATTCTATTATGTATTTCAAAGGATTTACAAGCTTCAAAAGCAAAATTCTATATTAAAATCTAATTTGGCTCAAAAACGATTTGATTTGAACCAAAATGGCCTATTTAGGCATATAGCTCAAATCGTGGCATTCGAGTTGGATTTCATCATAAATCTTGGCTATGCACATTCATGATACACCAATCTAAGCCATGAAAGTCAAAATTGCATGAAATCCAAATTGAATTGCATTTTGAGGTTTTTCATGAAAATCAATTTTCTTTTATGCCTCAAAGCGCAAATTACCATATCTTTCAAAATAAAATTGGTTTTGAGAAAATTCTTTTTGCAAAACCTTCTAATTAGTCCAAAGTTCATCTCTGCAAAATTTCAAATTTTTTGGACTTCATTTGAGCTATTTTTGCCAAAATTTGCAAAAATCTGGAGGTTTCGACTGTCGGGGCAGTTGGAGTCTTGACCTGAGCCGAGATTGCACCCGACCCCAGACCGGTTGGACCGGCCATGGCAGGTTAAGTCTGAATTTTTCAGATTTTTTTTTTCTCGAGTTTGCTTTGGGATATCTTTTGATTGGTACTTCCTTTTTCAAAAATTCTTTTTGTGAAAGTTTCTTGTGATCCCAAAGTTCATTTGTGCAAAATTTGAAAAGTTTTACAAATTATTTGATCGCTTTTTCAAAGTGGTATCAGTTATGAGCACTTTAAATGAACTAAAGAGTGATTTTCACTTGATCTTTTGAAAAGACAAAACTTGTGCAATTCAAATGCAAATAACTCCATGTTTCATTCATTGAACATATTGGGGAGTTTATTTATATCAAGTTTTGGGCACTTAAATGCTTCCAAGTGAATTTCATGTCTTTATTTTGCTCTGATACTCATTATTTGTAATTTTATTGAACTATCTTGAGTTTTCAATACCCGTGAGTATATGTTGCTCTGATTATATTGCTCTGATACCCATCGATGTTATCGATTATTCCTTCAAGTGGTATCAATTCTTTGTGAGTTGATCCTAAGTGGTATCAAATCGAGCTTTTATTCATTTCATATGCTTACAAAGTGGTATCATTAAGTTTCTCTCTTCTCCAAGTGGTATCATGGTTCTTATTGATCATTTCTTCTAGTGATATCCTTGAGTATTTGGATTCCTTTTTAAGTGGTATCATTGAATTCATTTATTTCCTACAAGTGGTATTTCATTGCCTCTTTGTAGCATTATTGCGATACCCACATTCTTGAATAAGAGTTTCCTCTCAAGCTAAAATTGCAAGTTCAACCACTTAAGTTTTCTCGTGTGAGAGTCTTTATGTATTGAAATACATAAAAGAGGAAAATCTCAAGTTGAGCATTGTTCTTCAAATTAAAATTTTCAAATGCTCATTTCTTTTGGATCTTCAAGCAAGCCCTTGAGATTAACTTTTACAAGTGGTATCTATTTCCTTTGGGTTCTCGTTTGTCCCTATTAGGCAAAGTGTTGGATTCTTTAAAAGAATCATATTGAAATTTGCAAAGCCTAATAAAATGAGGGTGAATTATTTGAATCGTTTCAAATAAACCGTGCGATACACTTCATTGCTTTTTATGCTTATTTGTATTTACAAGTGGT
The DNA here is from genome assembly GCA_036346375.1 of Guadua angustifolia. Classification (NCBI taxonomy): domain Eukaryota; kingdom Viridiplantae; phylum Streptophyta; class Magnoliopsida; order Poales; family Poaceae; genus Guadua; species Guadua angustifolia. Next base: position 58,502,949 of record CM070508.1, read on the forward strand.
ATCCATATTTGCAAAGTGCTTATTTCTTTCAAAGTGGTATCCAAAATCCGAATATGGTCTCTTTTCGAGTTTTTCTTCTTTTGGTATCGGGCCATATTTCAAATGAAAACTTGTTTTATTCCTTGTATATCCTTTTCATTTGGGATTTTATTACCTATCTTTTTCAATTGGTATCTAAAATCTAATTCATTGCCAAGGTCATAAATATTCATTTAAATTCTTGTATGACCTTCATTAGATATGACCACGAAAAGAAATTGTTAAATGCCAAAAGGGAGAATGATTAAAGTAAAAGGGGAGAATAATGAAATACAAAGGAGAATTATTTCTTAAGATAAATGCCAAAAGGGGGAGATATAATTGAAACATTCTTTTAAGATGGTTTATCCATTTTTTGGTGTTTAATGCCAAAAGGGGGAGAATTAGGAAGCTTAATGTCATTTGGTTTAAAAAGTAAGCTTAACATGATTAAGGGGGAGAATTAATATGCATATGTGTTCAATTAGCTTAAATTCTCTCGATATGTTAGTTTTAATCCAAATGTGCTTATTAAGCTTGGATTTGTCATTAATCACCAAAAAGGGGGAGATTGTAAGTTCAACCTTCATTAGTTATGGTTTTGGTGTTAATGACAAATCTAATCTGTGTTAATGACAAATCCAATATTAAGTTTATCCCTAATGCGATATTGTTCTTAATGACATATCTTATATTGAGACTAACATGTTTGCTTAGAATATCTTTGTTTAGTCTCATCGCATTGAAAAATGGAAAACCCAAGGTATGTTTGCATATTCATCTTAATATTAGTTGCATACTTTGGAGTCAAGTTAAAGTATGAATATCCCCGTTATATTAACCACAAAATGTGTATCATGTTTCCCAATCCATATATTACATGGATGCACATATTTAGGGGGAGTTCACACTCTAACTTGAAGAATCAATTTAAATTGAGTTCATTTATCGTGTTAATCATTAGAGAACACTTCATCATGTGTTGATGGTGTTTCTTGATTAATCAAGGACAAATGAATAGTTCTTAAGTATAATAAAGCATGAGTTGCATTATTGTACTTAAGACATACTTAAATCATTTCAATTGATTTAGGTTGTGCTCAATTGATCTAAAGGCATCCATTATGTGTTAATGGAATGCAAGAGATAATTGAGACAACCATGCATCTTGGACTAACAAGTTTCATGAGTTATGTTTGAGTTAGGCCCAAAGATGGATGAGAGCGGGACTTAGACGGCATCATGAGTTGATGGGCGTCAAGGATGGATCCGAAGAAAAGAAGAGTGATGATCCGGGGAGTATCAAGTGATGATCTTAAAGACCCCAAAGGGATTGCTTGTGGCGAAGGTATAACTAGATAGGCTAAGGACTTTTGTAGTCTTTGAGTCTAAGGATTTTCTGTTGTACTATTAAGAGGGTTGCCTTTTTGCTTGAGTTTCATCATGTGTTGGTGATCTCAATCCGCGTTCACTAAAGCTCAAATCTTATTTGATTTGGTTTTTGCATGAGGTTAACCATTTGGCATGTGTTGCGAATGGGTTAAACTTATGCTTGGTTGTATTTGGTTTTCGCATTATGCTTTGATTTGCATGTGTTGCAAATAGGATAAGCTAGTGCGTTGGCTTTTGCGTGAAGTTCACTTTTGCATGTGTTGCATTAGTTGAAGCTTCACGTTTTGGTTTCGTTCAAACCAATCTTTATAAAACCTTGATGTTGCTTGGAGCTAAGTTTTGCATGTGTTGCAAAGGAGAGAGCTCAAGCATGAATTTATGTTTGTGTGTTTGTATGGAGCTAGAGGCTTGCATGTGTTGCAGAGTAAAGAGCTCATACGGTTGATTTGGTTTTGATGTGGAGTTGGTTTTGGTGTTGCATGGAACTAGAGAATTGCATGTGTTGCAATTAGAGAGTTCATGCATCGTGAATTGCGTTGCTTGGAGCTAGACTTTTGCATGTGTTGCAAAGAGTAGTGCTCAAGCATGAAATGTGTTTATGCGTTATTTGCAAGTTCGTTGTGCGAATAAAGCGAGGTTTATGAGTCCGGAATCCCGAGAGCATGTGAGTGGGGCTTGCAAGAGTGTTGGCAAGTTGACCGGTCTTGTGTTGACCTTCACATGGCTAGGGGATTAATCTCATAAACTCGAGTTTGATTAAGCTTATCGATTTGCAAATAGATTCGAGTTGTCGGTGAAATGTGTTTTCGCGAATTTTGTGAATTCTTTGAGCATGAGCTAAAATGGTGCAAATGTGTTTTGCATGTGGTATGATCATGTGTTGATCATTTCTTGGCTCAAGGAATGGGTTTTGAATTTTGGAAAAGAGATTGCTGGCGAAATGGGAGTTGTCTGTCGGCGGTCGGACGGCCTGAGTCGGTTGAACCGGCGGTGGTCGGACCGCCCCAGCAACAACAATATTTCGATGAGGTGCTAGGCTGATTTGGCGCGGCGGTGTGACCGGTCTGGATGCGGTTACACCGGCTAAAGGTCGGACCGGTTTCGTCTGGCGTAATATTTGCGTGAGTGTGCATTACTGGTGGAGGTCGTGCAGTGTGACCGGCTGGGGGTCGTCTGACCGGGCGGGTGGTCGGACCGTGCCCACGCGTGTGTGTTTTCTCCAGAAATTTTTGTGCGGGTTTTGCACTGCGCGTCGGCCGTGGCGTGTCTGACCGCCGTCTGCGGGTCAGGCCGGCGGGGCGGTCGGACGGCCGTGTAGCGGTCCGAATCCGATCGTTGCCTGTGAGGAGCTGAGGTCGGACGGCCGAGGTCCGGTCGGACCGAAAATGCTGATTCTGCCCATTTCGACCCCCAACGGCTAGTTTTCCTTTGTGTGCTATAAAAGGAGACCTTGGGGGCGATGGGGAAGTCTTTGGTGTTCTTGTGAGTTTTGTGGGAGGTAGTTGCATGTGTTGCTCTTCTCCATTTGCATCTTGAGCTTAAGTATGAGCACTAATTGCATGTGTTGCAATTAGGGAGTGGATTGAGTGCCTCTTGTGCATGTGTTGCACTTGAGGAGGCCTTGTGCATGTGTTGCACTTGGTGATCACCGAGGCGCGATTCGTTGTGCGGTGAGGTTCAAGCGGAGGGCGGCTTGTTGCTCTTGGAGGTTGCCGACTCCTAGGCGGGCGAGGCGTCGTCTTGGAGCTCTCAAGGTGTGAAAGCCCGGCAAGTTTGTGAAGGTTCGGGTTGAGCCTACGGCGGCGTGAAAACCCCGACTAGTGGAAAGAGGCGGTGCTCGGCGGGAGCCGGTCGAGTGGTCGGACTAGCCTCAACGTGGACTAGGGGAGACCGGCAAGTCTCCGAACACCACGGAAAAATATCGGTTGTCCCTTGTCTCATTTACATTCAAGCATTTACATTCTTCATATATTATTGATTGCTTGACTTAGAATTGCTTAGTATTATTTGTTAGATCAATTTAGCAATTCATACATAGAGACATAAATTAGTTAGTGCACTAGTGAGCCTAGTTGTTTTAGGCTTTAATTGTCAAAACCTAGATTATCTCTTCCGCATTTATATTTGAGTAGGTTTTGACTTGGGGTGTATTAGAGCGAATTGTTTAGCAAGAGATCGAATTTTGTAAATCGCCTATTCACCCCCCCTCTAGGCGCATCCTCGACCCTACAATCTGCGAGAGAAGTGTGCGCCGTTCGGGAGGAATGGACCGAGCCGACGCCTTGCGCCACCACCAACTCAACACAAGACGTGTGACTACCCGGCAAAGGTCAAGTCCAGCCACCAGACACCGAGGCGGAAGATCAGACTCCTAGGCGTAGGGAGCCCCATCATTTTTTCCTTTACACGCTCCCATGTAACCTACCTCCCCAGGCTATATAAGGGGGGGCTTGGCCCTTCGGAGCGGGGGGCGACGAGAACAAAACACAGCATAGGCGGTCGAGCATTGTACACACAAACAGAGCACGCTCAAACCTAGCAGCCAATAGCCCCCGCGGAGAGCTCGGACGCGCCCCAGCTCTGAGCTCCTCGCACTTGTAGCTCTTCCATCCGACCTCTGTATACGAGGTGATCGGGGCTCTAGCGAAGCCCTCACTTGTAACTCGGCGAACTCGCCAGCATCAGTAAACACACACCACCTCACGAATTGGAGTAGGGACGTTCAGCCCGAACCGAGTATAAATCTTGGACCCCCTTTTCTCTCTTTTGGGTCTAACCATTGAGGGACAGGAGGCGGCCCCTCAAGACTCTAAATTTACTTGGGTTCTCAAACACAAGCAGTGGTTTTCATAGAGTTTTCACCAGAAGGGTGGTTTGCACCACACACACACACACACACATATATATATATGGTAACGTGTCTTGTGTACACCAGTCTTCCCATGTACACATCGTGCACACCAACTAGAAAAAGTCATTAAAAATTCTGAAAAAAAATTTAGATGTACTTCATAGATTACTCTACCTATGTATGAAGTTTCAAGATCAAATTCATTATATATCGAGAGTTTAAACTTATTAGAATTTTCTCTTTTTTGTAACTCTTGATATGTAATGAATTTGAACCTACAATTTTATATATAGGTAGAGTAATCTATGAAGTACATCTAAAAAAAATTTTCAGAATTTTTCATGACTTTTTTGAGTTGGTGTGCATAGTGTGTACACGGGAAGACCTGTGTACACAGGATACGTTGCCTATATATATATAGAAATATTAGTTGAAAACCACCCATTTCATGAAAACTCCATGAAAACCACCCATTAAGTTTTGAAAAATTCTCAAAAATTACCAAATGTAGGGAGGTGAACTACAATTCTACAAAATTTGAAGATGAAACATATCTTTCAAATGCGATTGAGTTTCATCTTCAAATTTTGCAGATTGTAGAAGTTCACCTCCCTACATATGGTAATTTTTGAGAATTTTTCAAAACTTTTACGAAGTAGTTTTCACAAAGTTTTCATGAAATGGGTGGTTTCACAAATATTTATATATATATATATATATATATATATATATATATATATATATATATATATATATATATATATATATATATATATAGGAACATATCTAGTGTAAAGGTGATTTCAGTACTAACATGCTAAAATCTGTCTGGACCTTTGGATTAAGTTTTGAAGGTTGAGATTTAACTAACCTATGTGTGAAAGCATTTATGACAATTGGTACATTTTCGGTGGCAAGCAGTAAATGCTTTCACACATAGTTGGTTAGTTGAGATAATGAAAGCATTTATGACAATTGGTTTTGTTTAGAGGTGGCAAGCAGTAAATGTTTTCACACATAGTTTGGTTAGTTAAATCTCAACCTTCAAAACTTGATCCAAGAGTCAGTTAGATTTTAGCATGTTAGCACTGAAATCACCTTTAGCACTAGATTGTTAGTGCAAATGGCTACTCAATGCTAAAATGCTAATATTCATTATGGGCCATCAAATCTATCATATGCGGCTTAGATTGAGAGTGGTGGAAGCCTCTCATAGAATGAGGAGAGAAATAGAGGGGGGTTTTCGCAAAACCGTTTAAGTGACAAGGGGTTCCACCACTATCAATCTGAGCCGCATATGATAGATCGGATGACTCATAATGAATGTTAATATTTTAGCATTGGTAGCCATTTGCACTAGATATTTCCCCTGTGTTAGTGTATTTGGGTTTTGCCCCAAATTTAAAAGGAAAGCCAACTGGCCGGTTTGGCACATGTGGTCGAATCGGCCTAGCTAGCCCAGCCGACGAGGCTAAGTGCATCAAATGGTGCCCTAGCAACAATAAACCAGGCGATGGGAGCATGGTTTGAATTTTCGTCGAATTTTGAAATTTCATTTCGGCCCCCCCGAATTTATATATGCCCGGCGAATTCAAAATTTTATTTTTTTATTTTGCTACAGTGCCACACAGTAATTTGAAATTTCGTGAAATTCGGTCAAATTCGCGAAATTTCGGGTTTGGAGTCCGGATTTTCAAATTTTTGGCTGGATTTGAACGGAATGGGTCCAATAACCCTTAAGAAAGTCTTGTTCCATGAAAATTTGATGAAAAACTAATTTTTTGAGATTTTTTAAATTTTGGGCAGAAACACTGTCAGATTTTTAAAAAATTTTACAAGCTAGATAATCATCTGAAAAAATTATGGTACCATCCCTTGTTGTTTGGGATCATAGAAAAAAAGTTTTAAAATAATTTAACATCATTTGTTATCTTCAAAAAATCAAAAATAGAATGGACATAATTGGGACAGTAAACTTGTTAGATTTTTATAAATTTTCTCGAGTGTGATCATCATCTAAAATTTTTATGAAAGATTAAGAACTTCCTCAGTACCATTCTGTATAATTTTCAAAAAATTTCAACTTCTTGGTTTGCTCAATAAAATCTATCAATACAGTAAGCACTAAACTTAATTTGTTGTATTATATTTCAAAAATCAATTCATTTGAGCTAAGAATTTATCAGGCAATTCAAATATTTTTATAACTTTATGAAATTTTGTTTTTAAAATTTATTTGAGCTAAGAATTCTTATGTAAAATTTTGAACTCAAAATATTTCTCCAGGAATTTATAAAAATTCTGACATTCAAAGTACTAGTTTTCAATTCTCTCAGTTTTTGATTTTTAAATGTCTTAAATTAATTTATTAATTTCTGATATTTTTAATTTTGATGCATTTATTGTTGGGGAAGATATGATAAAATTTTCAGATTGAAATTATGAAATAATATTTTCATTTAATTCCGACATTGAACTTAATTTGTTGTATTATATTTCAAAAATCAAACAGAGAAATAACATAAATGGCACTGTGCCTTCTATGAATTTTATAAATTTTCTGGAGCGTGATCATGATTTCAAATTTTTATGAGATATTAACCATTTCCTTTCCACCCTTATGTAAAAATTTTAAAAATTTAAACCTTTTTATTGCTAAATTAAATCTATGTATTGATCATCGGTCATTAAGGATAGTAGCACTGTTCCCATTTTTTAAAATTCATGACACTTGATCATCATATGAAAATTTTATGAGAATATTATGGATATGTCAAGACCATCCATAAAACTTTTCAAAATTTTACAAGCTCGTTTGTTCTAATTTTCATTCGGATGAAACTTGCCGCTCAGCGTTTTACCAAGACAGTAACAATGTTTAAATTTTTAAAAATTCCTCACATTTCATAATCATCTCAAATTTTAACAAAAATATAAAAAATATGTTAGGAATCTCCATAAAAAATTTCATAATGTTCTAACATCGTTTGTACTATTTTTCATCCGGTTCAAACTTGCCGATCAACATTTCATCTACATAGTATCAATGTTTGAATTTTTAAAATTCCACAGATCTGAGAATCACCTGAAATTTTTATGAGAACATCTCTAATGTGTCAGGAACCTACCAAAAAACGTCAAAATTTTTTGACGTCGTTTGAACTAATTTTCAGTCAGTCCAATTTTGGTGAATTTCGGTGGAATTTCGGCGAATTTCGGTGTAATTTCGGCGAAATTTCGGTACCAAACAAACCGTATTTGAATTTTGAAATTTGAATTTTGAATGTCCTCCGGCCGAATTTACCGAATTTCGTTCGAAATTTCGGATTTCGGCCTGTCCCGAATTTTTTTGTCAAACGAAAAGTTGATGAGGCTTTGGAGGCGGTGACTGAGACCGCGTCCTCGCGGTGGCGCCCACATCGCGTGGCTACCCGCTGCGGCGGATTGAAGTGGGGATTGTGGTGGCCGTTGCCTCCTCTCGACCTCTCCGGGTGCTCCTATATCTCGGCCGGTGGTGTGGGCTTCCAATAATAGAAGTGAAAAAAATCCCCTCTTTTCCCCTATTAGCCGATTCTTAGATCCTCTCAATCCGGTTGCATCTTGGGGTTTGTTCTTGTTTTTCCGATGATCTAGTACTATCCTCGGCATCGATCTATCATTGGCTCAACCCGTGGATGCCGCAATCGCGTGTGACCCAAATTGAGGCGAAAGATTAGTCTTTGACTGGAGGATTGTGCTTGAGGTATTGGAAGAGGCAAGTTGTGCGAGGTCATTTCGGTTGCTTGGCTAGTAAGCCTTGCTTACTGGTTGATTGATCCGGTTCTTGTGAGAGATTGTGTTCGGTTGTGGTTTTGCCTGTGTACAGTCGGTCCTTCAAGGCCGGCTCTTGCTATTTTGACTGATCCGTCCCTTTGGCCAAGGTTGCTATTCTGTGGTCTCGTGTAGCTCTAGCTGCATCTTTGATCTTCTGGTGAATTGCCTCACTGTGGAGATTATGGCTTTGTATCTCCGAGAGCATCTGCCGGTGAGTCTGTGGCAGTATAGCGGCGGTATTGTTTTCTAGGACATCGACTACGACAAGCCTAGCCGCTGCACTGTTTTGTGAGTATTCTTTAACTCCTTTGAATACTATATTTCTGTGGAAAATATCCTATGCAATCATATAGGCACTATTGTTCAATGAGGATTTAGGACTAGATAGACTGTGTGTGACAACATAATTAGACCCTGCAACACATGGTTAGATCAATTGCTTATCTACTGTGAATTGTGACATATATATGTGATAGTTTGCTCACTGTTCAATAGCTTTTGCTGTTGGTTTGGGTACTTCCTGTTGTCGGTTGTTATTATTCTTCACGCTATTGTCTGTTTTGAGTGTCCAGTAAGCATACATCAACTTGGTTCATCTTTATATACATGTTTACATTGTACTAGATGATCACTTGATTAGGTTCTTAAACTACCAAGTATTGAATTTGATAATTAAGGTAAGGTTGTTACAAATTAGTCTATTACTCATCTCTAGTGGCGAGGAGGGCCTTAGGTAACCTGACATATGAGAACACCATAAATTATCAACTTGAGCTTTATGCTAATTGTTATGCCTTCATTATTGTTCATGAACATGCACATGTTTATATATTTGATTATGAGTTTTTTTACTATGATATTGTCAATTATCATGTTTAAATATATTTACATGTGCTTTTATGAATCTTTTGTTCCATGGTTATTATTTATGCTTCGGATTAATGTCATAATAAATTTGCTATCTACTGCAATTTCTACAACAGCATATACCGCTTAAACAAATCAATTATACCTCTTTATCCTTTTGAGCATACTCTAATAATGATTATAAGATACTTCAAAGTGAGTTCTATAAAAAATTTCATCAAAGTCCACTTTTGTAGCATAATTTGTGTATATACTTAGTTTTGTAGCATAATTTGTATATATATTTGGGACACTTGTCACCATGATCTAAAACAAGTATTTTCCATATGTATCGAGCGAAAATTTTTGAAATTTTTTGGATGTGGAATTTAACTAGTTTATTAGCTACCTCAAACAAATTTAAACTAAAATTCAAACTAAAGTTTCATTTTCTCATAATAGTTTGATTGTAGATATATGTTGATTTTATATATAAATCAGCAAAGCATGTGATCTAAATTTATTCAATCTTTGTATTTGAAATATTTTTTCAATAGTATATGTTTCATTGGAATTGTTATAGATGAGTATATACCTGAATCTATAATTTTCAAAAATATATCTAAATTTGTTTTGAATTTGTGTATTTGAAATCATGATGCCTTGATACAATGGTGTTCCATTCCGGCAAAATGTTTAATTAATCGAGGGATGTACATGTCGGTGTAGAACGTCAGGCCCGTGATTGACACATAACGACGGTGCCTTGATACCATGGTGTCCTCATTCTACAGAACACAGCAGTGGTCCTACTCCTGCAGCTGCTGCTGCTGGCGATGATGGCGATGCAGCAGCACAGGGACAATCGGCGCGAGATGGTGAGGACAGGGAGTTCCTGGAGAAGATGCGCGGGTGGCTGATGACGGTGGCCACGCTCTTCGTCGGCATGGCCTTCCAGGCGGCGCTTCATCCCCCGGACTGGATGCCCAAGGACTGGGCTGGAGTGCTGTTCAGCAAGACGATTGCCGCTCTTTCTGGAAGTCCTGTTGAAGACGCTAGTGCTACCATCACGACTCGTCAAGCCTTGAGAGCATTTTCATACGTCTTCTTAAACACGATTACTTTCGCGATGGCACAGACCCTGGTGATAATTCTGCTGGTAATGAAAAAATCCCCAGCGTGGCGTACCGTGGGAATCGTAAAAGCGCTGGTGGTGCTCCTCTCCTTGGCAATCGCCTCCACCTTCGCCTCCAGCACCTCCGACGATCTACGCGTTGTGGCGTTGGTTACGGCTATCTATGTGGTGTACGCTACTTTCCTTCTATGTATATATTCGGTTGTGTCGTGTATTTTCTGAAAAGTCTTTTTGTCTTTCTGAGTTCTCTCTATAATAAACTGCAAAAGCACGTTTCACTCTACTTTTGGTTTTTCTAATTATATATGGTTTTTAGTTTGTACCAAAGCTGCTTAAAAATAGACCTATTTAGAGGGCTTTACTGGTTTTCAGAAATCGAAGCTATATTTAATCCCTAAACAGGGCCTATATCTATGCGGGAACACTTAGTTTGTTGGCACCCTTCTGTCGCATATTCATTAGCTAGCTAAGGTTTATGTCTAACAACATTAATCTGCGTCGACCATGGTTACTTGATCCATCCCAACAGTATAGATGGCCTCGAAAATTGCCAGCTATGCTATGTGACAACAACAATATAAATGTTCAACAAGAGGTACCACCGGAACAAGTTGCATAATGTTAGAGATAAATTCGGATTCCTCATAATCATAACAAATCATAACAAATTCCAACTCTTCTAAGACTTGGACTCCTTCCTAATCTCGGATTCCAAAGCTGGCTATATAATGCCACCCCATGTATTTGTAATCCTCGAACCAAAATGGTAAATCTTGTGTTCCGTGGTTTTTTCCATAAGGGTTTTCCACGTAAAATATTGTCTCCCTTTGTGCGTGTGTGTTTGATCTATAAACCCTAACAAGTGGTATCGAGCATCCTCTACGCACTGGATTTCGATCTGCGTGGCCGCTTTCGCCCATGGCGTCGGCGCGATCTCCTCCGCAGACGCGCCGTGCGCTCCGTCGCCCTCGGACTGGTTCGCCCGACCTTTCGCGGCTTCCTCGAGACATGCGGAATGACGCCTACCGGCGTTACTCTCTGGCGCTTATTTGCTCGGTAGCTTCTTTTCAAGCCGCCGTCGCGATCGCTTACCGAGCTCATCCTCTCGACCTTGGCTCCTTGGTTGATCACGCCACACCAGGAGCGGTCTGTCTCTCTCCGTGCGGCCGGTCACCTGTCAGGCTTCACAAAAAATCCGAATGACAACCAGAGGCAAATATACACCATTATATAGCACCTGGGAATGGCGCAAGAAGAGCGAGTCCACCTGTCCATTTTTGCGATTTTGTGAAAAGCTCCCGTGTTTCTTGAAATTGCGGATAGATCCTTGGAGATTACGAATAAGTCCTCCATGATTTTTTGTGAGGGGAAGATTTTTTTTCCCGATTCGCGTTTTGGTCCCTCGCACGCTATTTTACGAAAAAAACCTCGCGTTTAATTCAAATCGCGAGCAAGCCCTTTCCTTATTTTTCGGGATAGCGAACAGGTCCAAAAACGTAACAAACAGGTCCTTACTCCTTACGTTTAGGTCATTTCTCCGTTTTTCTCGGAAAAAAGTTTTCATCACTAGAAATATGTGTGCAGCTCTGTCTCTAGACTTTTTCCCCGGCTCGATTTTTCAACTCGATCTCTGGTATTTTTTTAAACATGTATTATTACACGGTGAACGCGTAGAGTATTAGGCTCGACAAAAGGAGGTTGTCGTCTCTGATAATTTTTCGCCGTTTTTCCTCTAGACTATTTTGTCACCTCGGTTTTCCAGCTCGATCTCCAATATTTTTCAAGTAATTCGCCGAAAGAGATATTTCTACAGATCACGAGCAGGTCGTTTCGCCAGTTATTTTGAAAAAAAATCTGTTTGTAATTCCGCAAATTCAACACGCAACACGTTCTTCGACACAATAGACTGGAATTACGTATTTTTTGCAGAAAAAAATGGGTCAGATTTTTTCGCCGGCACGGCATCACGCGTTTTCACGTCCATACAGTATGGCGTGCAATAGCACGCTACCATATCTAGTTAGATGCACGCACAGCTGAAAATCTGGCAGGAAATACTTGATGCCTTCAACAGATGCATAATGTACAGATGAAACCAACGCGTGCCAACGTGTCCAGTGGCTTTAGTCTGAAACTCTGAATGTATGCATGCCCAGAAAATGTAGATGGGGATTGATCTTCCAAGTTCCAAGGGATCAAGGTCAATAGAAAATAGTTTCCCATAGTTTCACTGTTTGTTAAATCACCTCTCTTTTTTAAAACAGCAAACAGGGGAGCTCCTTGTGGATTATATTAAAGAAATTTTACGATGGATATAACACACGTAGTAAGTAGTAGTAGTAGAAATCAAATCTAACCATTCATTTCTCAAGGGTATTTTAGGCCTTTTCTATCCATTCATCGGGGGTATTTTAGACTTTTTCTAATTTGTTCATAGTTTTGGATTCACCGAATACCTGGTGATCTTCAGAGGTTTCTTATCCATTCATCCGCTATTCATCAGGATCACAGGAAGTATTTTACCGTAGAGGACAAATAGTATGATGGAATTTTTTTATCCTTTTACCCATCTCTCAATTTTACTACCAATACTACAAGTGGTAGTATAACTAGATCTGAATTGATTTCAACCATTAGATTTAAAGGAATGGACGGTTTATATTAATTTTAATTCATTGTAAAGAGCTCTTATATTAAGTGCAGTAAAATCAAATTGATGCCTTCGTCTGCTTGTGTATATTTTTGTGAATAAATCATCGTTTCTTAACATTGTCCTCTTCTCTATTTCTTAAAGAATCCCAGTAAATGCACGCACCTCACTTCTTTTCCTTCTGCATTTCCATCGTAATTCATTGCTCTATCAATGACTAGCATGCATGTCTGCCTTCCTGACATTCATATTCAGAAGATCGCCTTCTTGGTTTCTTGCAGGTGCTCCACGATGACAATATAAGTTCCATGGTCCCACTGTCAACGACTGAGATGTCCTATGGTGCAGCATGCGCTTGGGTCTTCATATTTCACAGCACTAGGTACAACAAAGGTCTATATACATATGTATGCTCGAGCTGTGCACGAATCATTCAGTAGTTATCTGTAGTTGTAGACTTGAGCCGGGAAGGGAAGAAAAGAGGTCCTAAGAGCATTAGGAATGGGAATATCAAGGAAAGCTTAATCTCTATTTCATCTCTATCATTAAAGGTGGAGATTCAGTTTGATGCTTTCTTGATTACACCCGTATTCTTCTGGGCACAAGAGACACAGGTGTAATCATTTCCAGTTGTAAACACATAAAAAAAACTACACCTCATGTTACAAGTTGTGAGATGCTAATGCTACTCAGCAACCCTTTCTTCTGTGGCCTCTGGTCCTCTGTTCTCCTTGCGCATCTTCGAGCCAGATACAGAAGATGTGAAGTGAGTTTCTGGCTTATAGCTCCTCTTTTTTTTTTTTTGTTGTACTTAGAAGATGTGATGGCAGTGATAAATTTTTCTTTGATCTAATAATTTGCAACATACAAGTGTCTTTTGTAGCTGTAACAACAATTAATAATTAGTTATGCTCCTAAAGACCGCTACTAATTCTCAATACAAAAAGTTAAAGAAGGTTTTGGTGCTTCACCAATGCATGAGTGGTGCAGTTTCCGTTTCAGATTCTTCTACGAGCACAATGACCCAATTACAAATGTTAACTTTTACTGTTCTGCTATGCAGAGCAGTATACGAAGAAAACACATCTGCTATGAACCCGCGACTAAGAGTTGAAAGCAGACAGCAGAGGGAAAACGAAGATAATTCACATCATTTTTCAGGGGATGACCATCGATTGAATTACTTAGCAACAGTTGATTGAATCGATGAACTGTTCCGACTGAGTTTAAACATGGGGCATCAAACAATAACCAAATGGACACATATTTATATTAGCAAGAAACAAGAATGGCAGTGACACGACATATTTTCAGTCCATTTAACTTCATAGTCTTGTAGATGTCGCCTAGGTTTGGGCCGCGAGCTGTAATTTTCTTTTAGGGCCTGCGTGGGAGTCACAATTTTTTTTTCACCGGTTTACAGTTACACCCGTATTCTTCTGGGCACAAGAGTCACAGGTGTAATCATTTCCAGTTGTCAACACATAATTCTCTGTTTGGGTATGAAACTAAATTATATAAGATATGTGCAGGCGCTTCTAGTGACAAACAAAATCACAGAAAACCCAACCAAGAACTCAGGATAGACCAACTAGGTATTTCAACTACAAAGACGATACTAGAATATGCAGAAGACTTGCTTTCCTCTTTCCATTGCTTGGGTTTTATACTCCCAGCGAATACGGTATGCGATCGTAACAGAATTCAGTTTCAACTAAAGTGCTTTTGCTGAGTAAACAAGCTAAACGACACAAACAACACAGGACTTGTGTCGGAACCTACTATTCGCTTTTACTGGACGGCTAGATAATACTCCTACTACTCAGACTAAATCTCAGCCATTCACATCTTTTAAGTGAAGTCGGGGAAGTCTTCTTTTCCCTCGCCGAAGCCCCTGTGCTTCTTCTTCCTCAGCCGGTCCTGACAATTGCCCCCAACTGAAGATCAAACTTGTCCTCAAGTTTGGAACTCTGGAAATGTACTTCGGATAAAGCTAGCGTCTTCCCATGTAGCTTCTTCTTCCGACAGGTTCAACCACTGGATCAGCCATTGGTGACAGCGATTCCATGTCTGGGAACCATCCTCCGATCCAATCTGACAACCGGCTCAGTTTTGATTTTACCATTTGCATCCACTAATGGTAATCCAGGAATTAGTGCGGCTTTGTTTCCACATGTTTTTCAGCTGACTGACATGAAACACTGGGTGTATGGCGGCATCCACAGGCAACTGCAGTTTATAAGCAACGTTCGACTCTGTTCATCACCGAAAAGGCCCATAAAACTTTGACCTCAACTTCAGTGATCCTCTCAACCCAAAGGCGTTTTGCCGGTAAGGTTGCATCTTCAAGTATACCATGTCTCCCACCTTAAAGCTCCTCTCTGACCTAAGCTTATCTGCAAATCGCTTTATTCTATTCTGGGCATTCAGCAAGTTGTCTCTGAGTTTCTTAAGCATCTCTTCCTTTTCTTCAATGGTGGCTTTAGCTTCATCCGATATGTTGCATGGAATAGACATCTCGGCTAACTGAGGTGGATGGTACCCATACAAAGCTTGGAAAGGAGTAGTTTTCAAAGAAGTGTGATAAGACGTATTATACCACCATTCCGCCATTGTTAGCCCTTGCATCCACCTTCTAGGCTCTTGGAAGACCATGCATCGCAAATAAGCTTCTAGACATTGATTAACCCTCTCGGTTTGCCCATTAGATTGAGGTGAGTGCAGCGGTACTGAACGAAGAGAAACCTTGAGCATCTGGAATATCTCTTGGAATAGTTGGCTAGTGAAAATCTGATCTCGGTCAGTCACGATTGCCACTGGCATGCCATGAAGCTTGAACACAATGTCCATAAAAACCTTGACAACCTGCTGGACTGAGTATGGGTGAGCAAGAGCCATGAAATGAGCATACTTTGTCAAGCGGTCCACCACCACCAAAATTACATCTTTGTTTTGAGATTTGGCAGTCCTTCAATAAAATCCATGGATATGTGAGTCCATGCCATTTCGGAATTGCTAATGGGTTGAGCAAGCCGGAATATGAGCGTGTTCTGATTTTGTTAACTGACAGGTTGGACATTCCTTTACAAAAACTCAACACACCTCTTGAGTTTTGGCCAATAAAATAACTTCTTCAATCGGTGATATGTTGCTCGAATTCCAGAATGACCACCTATTGCTGATGTGTGAAAAGACTCCAGCAATTTTGATCTTAGATCAGTTGTTATACCCACATAGAGCCGGCCTTTGTATTTGATCAATCCTGATTCCAGCTTGAATGTACTGTTCGGGTCAACTTCATTCTGAGCCACACTATGCCATTCACTTCGAGGCTTGGAAGCCAAAGTATCTCCTTCATAACTAGCTTGGAGGTCTAACACCCAATCTGGAATCACATACGAAATGGTAGTACAAACTCCAGTACTCTCACTTGGATGCTCAACTCTGGATAAAGCGTCAGCTACCAGGTTTCTTTACCACGTTTATACTCAATTTGAAAATCAAACTTCAACAGTTTCAACATCAATTTGTGTTGAATTCCTTCAACTAATCTCTGAGAAGTAATATATTTCAAACTTTGCTGATCAGTTTTAATGATTACCTTATTGCCAAGCAAATAATGCCTCCATTTCTTTAAAGCTTCAAGAATTGCCAGCGCTTCTTTATCATAAATCGATTTTCGGCAGCTCTACTTCCCAAGGTTTTACTGAAATATGCAATAGGGCGTCCCGACTGCATGAGCACAGCCCCAATTCCTGAACCACTCGCATCAGTCTCTAATACAAAAGGTTTTGAAAAATCCGGTAATGCAAGCACTGGGCATGAAGTCATTAATTCCTTCAAATGATCAAATGCAGCAGTTTGTTTAGGCCCCCAATTAAAGTTTTCTTTCTTCAATAAATCAAACCATGGCCGACATATGTTGCCATACCCCTTCACAAAACGGCGGTAGTACCCAGTCAAACCTAAGAAACCTCTTAGCTTTGTGATAGTATCTGGTTGAGGCCAATTTAACACATCTGCTATTTTTTTTGGGTCAGTAGCTACCCCTGCCGAGCTAATCACATGGCCCAAATACTCAACCGAAGCTACTGCAAAGACACATTTCTTCCTCCTTGCCACCAATTGATTGTGTCTTAATGCTTGCAATGCCATTCTCAAATGCTCAACATGCTCTTCAAAACTCTTGTTGTATACCAATATATCATCAAAAAAACCAAAATGAATTTTCTCAAAAACTTTGCAAATACATTGTTCATCAAAGCCTGGAAGGTCGGAGGAGCATTTGTAAGGCCAAAGGGCATCACCGTATATTCATAATGACCGGATGAGTTTTAAATGTAGTTTTAGGAATGTCAGCATCATTCATGCGTATTTGATGATAGCCAGATCTGAGGTCAAGTTTAGAAAAGATAATTGACCCATGTAACTCATCGAGAAGATCCTCAATCACAGGCATTGGGAATTTGTTTTTAATGATCATTGCATTCAACTGTCGAAATCAACACACATCGCCATGCTCCGTCTTTCTTCTTCACCATGACCCTTTGGAGAGGAGTAAGGACTGTTCTGGGCGGATCTCGCCGATCTTAAGCAAGTCATAATTATATCTTCCAAAGCCGTTCGTTGATGATGGGGTATTGATGCGGTCTCAAATTGGGTGGCTCAGCACCAGCTTTTAAATGAATCACATGATCACAATCTCTTTTTGGGGGCAATCCCTCCATATCAGCAAAAACGTCTTCAAACTCATTGAGAACAAGTTCTATTTTAGGCGGTAAAGCATTCTCTGTGATCTGATCTCCTTGTCCCAACAAGTTTAACTGAACCATCACCCCATCCAACTTCTTCCGAGCCATCTTTTCTAACTGTTCAGCATTCAAAACATTTACATGCATGGGTTGAGTGTAAGCTGCAAACCTTTTCAGTTGCCCATCCTTGCAAATGGTTAACAACTTCTCCTTCAGATCAAGTTTAATGGGGTTGTATTGATAAATCCAGTCAGCCCCCAAAATAACATCATAGTTTCCCAATTTGAGTAATTTGAAGTTTGATACAAACGTTGTGTCCTGAATGACATATTGTAAATCTTCAATTACAGCATCAGACAACAATTCTCCTCCACCAGCCACTGAAACTTTACAGCCTGGTATTGTTTTCAGTGGATACCCATTCTCGATAGCAAAACTATAATCCATGAAAGAGTGTGTACTACCACTGTCCACCAAAGCAATAGCCTTTCGGTGCTCAATACACATCAACAAAGCAAATGTCATAAGTCCATTAAACCATGAACTGCATAAGCGGATATTTGCATTACTTGCTCCTGAACTTCACCTGCATCTACTGGTTCCACATGTTCTGTTGCATTCAGAGATCATCAGTAACTGTTGTCGCTGGGATCTCCTCTTCATCAGATACTTCGTTGCTGTCTTCACCCCGCAAGAGCAAAGTATATAAAGCATTACGAACTCGGCATTGTTGGTTGTGACCCGACGACCAAGGTTCATTACAGTGCCAGCATACCCTTCCAGTCTTTCCAGCCAAATTACTCCTGGGGTTTTCTCTGTTCTCTATTTTAGGCATGTTTGTGTTTGCAATTTTTGAACCATAAATGGTTTAACTCTGGGGCTATTGTTGTGTTGCATACTTCTCCTAGCTTTTCGCTGCTTTTCTTCCAATTTGGCATACCAATAAGCTTCAAGCAAACCCTTTGGTTGATGACTTCTGACACTATATTTAATTTCTTCTTTCAACCCCCCAATAAAACAACTCAAAAGAAAATGTTCTTGAAGATATGAATGCTCTTTCTTCACAAGCTCCACACACTTTTCAAAATAATCTATATATTTGGTTACTGTGCTAACTTGCTTCATCCCCAACAACCGTTCCACAGCTTCATGAGCAGTAGCCTCAGAAAATCTATAACACAGTATTGCACGAAATTGAGCCCAGTTAAGAGATTGCCAAAGAATACCCGTACCTTTAAACCATGTATTTGCTCTGCCAACGAGGTGTCCAACTGCTAGATTCACCCAGTGTTCCACTGGAGTGCCCGCCATTTCAAAGAATTTTTCACACTGATCCACCCAACTGATCGGGTCATCACCAGAAAATGAGGATAGTTCCAGCTTCGGTCCCTTGATCACCGCTTCCACATAGGGATGAGTATTATTTCCTTCTCCTCCACATGAATTCCTTTGAGCATCCAGTACTTGGACTCCAGGATAATGCATGTTTTGAGCCCCAGAACCACCACCATAAACATTGGCAGGCTGATAATAATGAGGTAAAACCGGATGAAAATAACCAGGAATCTGATGACGCCCAATTCCTAGTTGAGTAACCTGACCCATCTGTTGAGGTAACTGAGTCGCCATGAAGGGTCCACTTACAACCGGAATACTACCCCCAAGACCACCAATAAAAGGATATGTCGAAGTTCTAATCGCAGGTGTGAAGACAGTGAAGGAAGATAACAGAAGCCACACCCAATCAGGAGGCGTGATCATGTATATATAGCTAAGATCTGGCGTACAACAGATCCTCGATTTGAGGAGATAAATATGGTGTATACAACAGACTTGCTATATATCGCTACTTGCTATATATTAGCTAATACCTGCCCTTGATCGCATCGAGAGGATTCGGACGCAAAGACTGGACAGCGGTGAACAATTGTGCAGGCGGGCCTTTGGTCATAATGTCGTAATGGGCCAGTGCGGAAGGAACATGTAAACGCGAACTTGTCGAGGGCAACCTTTTCGCGGACAAAGTGAATGTCAATCTCTATATGTTTCGTGCGACGATGTTGGACTAGATTGCCCGACATATAGATGGCGCTGACATTGTCGCAGTAGACGACCGTCGCTGAAGCAAGCGGAGAGTGAAGCTCGTGAAGAAGCTGGCGTAACCAACAGCACTCGACAGCGGCATGGCGGCCGACGGTACTCGACCTCGGCGCTAGAGTGGGAAACGATTGGTGCAGCGTTTTGAAGACCGAAATAAGGTTGTCGCCGAGAAGACACGATGGCCGGACGTGGAGGGTTGGGAGTCGGAACGTAACCCAATCGGCATCGAGTAGGCGATAAGGGAGGTAGCGGGAGATGTGCCAATATGAAGACCGATGGAGATAGTGCCCTTGATGTAGCATAAGATCGTTTGATCACGCGAGATCGCGGCACAGCGGGTCATGCATAAAGACACACTTGTTGAGCGGCATAAGCGCAGTCGGTCTTGTTAGAGTAAGATCTTGAAGAGCACCGGCGAGGCTCACGTACTTTCGGACGGATCGACAGCGGAAGCACCCTCGGTGGCGAGATAATTTGGCATGAGTGTCACGGGTGTAGTTGTGGAGTGACGATACGCCATAAGCCTGTTGAAGAAGGTCGCAGGCGTCTTCTTTGTTGGAGACGAGGAACAAACCATCGGAAGAGCTGGGCGGAGATCTGAGAAAAAAAATGCAGGTCGCCGAGTGCGTCATGGCAAATTCAGTGAAGAAGCTTGGTGAGGACATTTGGAGGAAGTGCGGTGAGGATGTTGTGATGATGATGTCGTCGACGTCTGCGGGAGATAGGCGAGGTGAGTGCCATCCTTGTAGCGAAGAGAGAAGTGTCGAGCGAGGTGGCGACAAAACCATGGTGTGGGTATGTGGGGCCAGCGGCCTGGTACCATCTTGCGAGGTGCACGCTTCAAACCATAAAGGACTTCGCAACAAACAAACATGGTTGGAGCGATGAGAATTCGACGGCCAGGATGGTTCTTTGGCGATGGTGTCTCGTTAAGATGGCCGTGGAGAAAGGCGTTCTTCACATCAAGTTGATGGATGGGCCCGCGACGGGACAATGAGGCGAGAACAACCCAGTTGTTGATGGTTTGACAACCGGTGAAGGTCTCATCGTAGTCAATACCATCTTTGTTGCGATAACGCGAACAACCAACGGCGCTTTATGGCGGCGAGGTGCCATCGAGTGATACTTGTGCGAAAATCCACTTAGGTCACGACATTAGCGCGGGAGGACGGGGCACAAAGCGCCATGTGTCGTTGGCCACAAAGCTCGGTATTCATCATCCATCGCAAGACGCCAATTGGAATCGGCTAAGGCGCTACTGATGAGTTGGCGGAAGAGGAGAGGCAATCAGTGCGTTCGAAGATTCAACCGGACAACCGGTTTGATGATCTTTGGAAGCGCCAGTCGCATGTGATGCAGTCCAGTCTTTGGTTTGGAAGCGATTAGCTCGGTAAAATGACGATGAAAATTCTTTGGAGAACGAGTAGGTCTGCAGCGGCATGATGATGTGGCCAGGGCCTTTGAGAAGCGAAAGTGCCCGCCCGTGAGGGACAGACGACGCAGGAGTTGGCGTGGTAGAGACGGCGCTCGGCGTCCGGTGGAGCGAACTCTGTCTTGAAGGGTGGCGATCGCTCGGCGTCGAAAAACGGAGCTCCGCATGGATGGTGTTGTCGGGCGAAGTGGCGTGGGAAGAGACGGCGCTCGGCGTCTGGCCGGGCCGAACTCTGTCTTAGAAGGGTCGCGATCGCTCGGCGTCCGGAAAAACGGAGCTCCGCATGGATGGTGTTGTCATCGGCAAGGAAGTCCTAAGCGGCAGGAGGCGTCACGGGTGGAGAAGCCGAAAAGGAAAAAAAGTTCATCGAAGATGACATGGCGTGAAATGATCACTTGGTTAGTGCTCGAGGTTGAGGCGGTGATAGCCTTTGTGGGATGATGGGTGCAGAAAAACACGAGCAAATGGAACGAGGAGCAAGTTTGTGTGGAGTGGTAGCGTCGTCGAGTTAGGATAGCATAAACGACCAAAGACCAAGAAGATGGTTTACTCGGATTTTTTGCGGTGGAGAAGAACAAAGGGAATAGCATGGTGAGCAGGAAGATGGTTGCGGTTTAGGAGATAGGTGGCGATGGCTAAGGCTTGACCCAAAATATGGGGCATAGGCGCATGAATGAGGAGGTCGCGAACGGCATTGTTGAGAGTTCAAAGGATGCGTTAAACTTTGCCGTTTGTGGCGAGTGTGCGACGGGGAAAAGGCGTGGTGGATGCCATGGGCGTGAAAGTTAGTAGTGCTACGATTAACAAATCCCACCCCCACAGATTATCCTTTGAAAACACTTAGCGACAAGCCAAACCGAGTGTGGACATAATGGGTGAAATTAACAAGATGACCGTGAACCTCGGACTTGCGTTTAAGAAATGTCCAACAAAAGTGAGTAAAATCATCAAGGAGAAGCGAGATAGTATAAATAGCGAAACATTGGAGGCGGTGATGTCCAAACATTGCAATGAAGGAGTTCAAAGGGTGCGAGATGTGTGTGAAGTTGAGCGAGAAAATGGTAGCGGACATGTTTGCCTAGTGGGCGTGAGGCGGCATGGAGAGCGAGCCGCTTTATTACATGAGAACGTAAGAATTATAAAGTGTGGCGAGGTGGCGGGACCGGATGGCCGAGGCATGGTGCCAAAGCGTGGAGGAGGCAGCGAGGTTGGCTTGGGCGAAGCGGAAGGGACGAGGAAGGTGTAGAGATCATTGCGACTATTGCAACGAAGAATCTCGGCAGAAGTATTGAGTCCTTGATAGAAAATCCAAAAGGATCAAATTCAGCACGAAGGTTGTCACAGGTGAATTAATGAACCGAAGAAGGTTCTGAGCGATAGTTGGAACAACAAGAACATTGTGTAAAAGGAATTTGGCGGGGGGTGAAAGGAAGAATGACCTTGTGAGATACTTGAGAATTGTATCACCATTGCCAGCGGTAATGATAAGTAAACGGTGGGAGGCGAGATGAGAGAATACCATCATGAGCGACATGTGAGAGGTGGCGCGGTGTCTAGTACCCATGGGTGGCCCCTGGACATTCATCCGGTTAAGAGGCTGCGATAAGACCGGCTGATCCTAGCCTTGTCCGTTCGGCGGCGAAAGGCGTGGAGGAGGCGACGCCGTGTGAACTGCGGATAGGGACCAAGTAGACCCGGCAGGGAAGGGCCGCCACGTCGACGCTGGCGAAGCGGCGGAGGTTGAAGCAAATCCATGGGCGAACAGGCGTGGCTCCATGGGTCGAGGCTGGATTCTTGGTGAAATACTTCGCCACCACCGCCTGGCGGTTGCAGCGCTTGTTGTCACCATGGCGTCGATGGAAGAACCACCGTCGGACGGGCCGATGAAAGGCGAGGACGGCGGCGGCCGTCGAGCGCGAAGGGAAAACGATCTGCGGCAAGCAAAGCGATGGTTATGGCCACCTTCTCCTCGTTGGCCATCCGGAGTTCCTTAAGCACCAGCATGTTGCGCGCCTTGGCGAAGGAGGGAAGCACAGGCATATTGGCGATGTCGTCCGTGGTGTTGGAGTAGCGAGGGTTGAGGCCGCGTAGGAGGTTGAGAACGAGCTGCGACTCGGTGACGCCATGGCCGGCGTCCGCGATGAATGGCGGCGGTCTTGGTGTTGGCGATACTCAAAGCGGAGAGATCGCCTTGTGTCGGGAGTGAAGCCGATGGGAGAGAAGATGTACAGGACTCCTGTTGGCTGGAAGAGCTCTTCGATGGCGACCCACGAGCCATGGGCGTCTTGAGCAAGTTCCATGGCAAGGTCGAGGACATCATCGGAGCGGGCCGAAGATCAACTCGGCGAAGTGTCTGCTTGAGCCAGCTGGGGTCGGTAGGTTCGCGGAGGCAGCGAAGCCGTCGATGTGCGACAGGAGGCCAAACTTGCCGCACATGGCTTGGAAGAAGGAAGACCACTTGTTGAAGTTGGAGTTCTTCATCTCAAGCACAATTGGAACGTGGGACTTCACGGCAACTGTGGCATAAGGGTTGAGGAAGATGGGCGCCACGGCAGGAGCGGTGATGTCGCCAGAGGCCGCGGGAGGAGAGAGCGCGGAGGCCATCGACATGGCGAGACGGTGGCGACCCTGGTGCGATCGCCAGAAGAGGGCACGAAGCGGTGGCTAAAAGTGAAAGAGAAGGCAGCGGAAGAATCGGATCGAATCTGATGCCATGAAGGAAGATAACAGAAGCCACACCCAATCAGGGAGGGGTGATCATGTATATATAGCTAAGATACAGGCGTACAACAGATCCTCGATTTGAGGAGATAAATATGGTGTATACAACAGACTTGCTATATATGCGCTACTTGCTATATATTCGCTAATAGACAGGAGGGACACTGTTACCACTAGTTTGATTTTCCATTGCAACAGAAGTAACCGTAGGGCTGCCCACCAGTGGAAGATATACTCCCGGCCTATTTAAATCAGGACTGATTACAGAAAGATTACCTTCAATAGGAATAGAGGGACTTTGTTGATCGGCAGGATTAACAGCACTCTTTGAGTTCCCCAACAATATGTTCTTGAGCTCCGTCAGATCTGCTTTAAGGTTCTCCATGTCCCCCTGCAGCTTCCCGATCTCCTCCTGAACATCCATATTACTTCAATACTTGATACTTGCAAAGATCACCAATCAACCCGTTTCCACAGATGGAGGGATTTTACGGTAGTACCAACCTCCTTCCCGAATACTTACTCCAGTCCGCCGCCAAGGATAGATGGCTCTGATACCAAATTGTCAGGCTTCACAAAAAATCCGAATGACAACCAGAGGCAAATGACAAACAAAATCACAGAAAACCCAACCAAGAACTCAGGATAGACCAACTAGGTATTTCAACTACAAAGACGATACTAGAATATGCAGAAGACTTGCTTTCCTCTTTCCATTGCTTGGGTTTTATACTCCCAGCGAATACAGGATGCGATCGTAACAGAATTCAGTTTCAACTAAAGTGCTTTTGCTGAGTGAACAAGCTAAACGACACAAACAACACAGGACTTGTCAGAAACTACTATTCGCTTTTACTGGACAGCTAGATAATACTCCTACTGCTCAGATTAAATCTCAGCCATTCACATCTTTTAAGTGAAGTCGGGGAAGTCTTCTTTTCCCTCACCGAAGCCCCTGTGCTTCTTCTTCCTCAGCCGGTCCTGACATCACCGAAGCCCTCTCGAGAAGGTGCTGATCTCTCGTGAAGATCGCTCGTGTGGAGACAGCCGATCGGTTTCCAAAGCAGGGAAGAAGCACTCGGTTCTTGCACTAGAAGTTCCTTTTTTGCTCGTGAAGGCTGAAGCCGTCGTGAACTGACAGAGCAACTAATCAGATCGGACTTCAAAATCGAGAACTCACTTTGCAATTTCCTGTCTCGGGTCCGGTTCCACAGAGAAGAAGCAGCTCCGGTTTTTTTCTTCAGTCTCTCGGCTTCAGCTCCAGATCAGTGGCTTCGGCTTCTGTTTTCAGCAGATTTTGCTACGTGCACACACAGCGCACCAGGAAGTTTCTTTTTTCAGAATCTACCATATTTTTTATCTGCAATTTTATTCTCAACCATGTCATCCACTAAATTTAACATTGAGAAGTTCGATGGCAAGATCGGTTTTTCAATATGGCAGGTTCAGATGCAAGCTGTTCTCACACAGGTGTCAGAAAAGCTCTTTCAGCAAAATCGGCGACGATGACAGATGAACAATGGGAAGAACTTGACGAGAAAGCCTATCCGCCATACAGCTCAGTTTGTCTACAGATATTCTGCGTGAAGTTATCCATGAGACTACCGCCGCAAAGCTGTGGCAGAAATTGGAGGACTTGTACATGAAGAAAAGTCTAGCCAACAAATTGCGCCTTAAAGAATGTCTGTACACAATTCGCATGGCGGAAGGTACCTCTATTCAGTCTCATCTTAATGAGTTTAATTCACTCATAATTGATCTTGAGAAATTAGAGGTGAAAATTGATGATGAAGATAAGGTTGTTTTGTTGGTCGTCTCTTTGCCTGCTACCTTTAAGCATTTCAAGGAAATTATGCTTTATGGCAATCATGATACCCTTAGTTTTGAGAATGTTAAATCAAATTTGTTGTCTAAGGAGAAATTTGATATTGATTCTCGTTCAGAAGTTAAGGCTGATGGGTTAATTGTTAGAGGTAGATCTCCACATAAAGGTAATTCTCATATATCACAGTCTAGATCTAAGTCAAGAGGACGTAAACCCAACAATTTTTGCCGTTATTGCAAGACATCTGGTCATGTTATTGCTCAGTGTTATAAATTGAAAAATAAGGCTGATAAAGATAAAAAGACACATCCTGATAAACCTACTGAGGCTAGTCTTGTTGAAAATGAATTCGATGGAGAGGCTCTAATTATCAGTTCCAACTTGAAGAATCAAACCGCATGGATTATTGATTCAGCTTGCACTTTTCATATTTGTCCATATAAAGAGTGGTTTTCTACATATGATTCTGTTGGTTATGGTGAAGTTGTGATTGTTGATGAGTCTCCACTTGAAATTGTTGGTATCGGTTCTATTCAAATTAAAACCCATGATGGTACTGTTAGGACTCTTTCAAATGTTCGTCATGTTCCCAGAATGAAAAGAAATCTTATTTCTTTGGGCACCATAGAATCTTTGGGTTATAAATATACCGGTGAAAACGGTGTTCTTAAGATTTCTAAAGGCAACCTTATCGTTATGAAAGCCAATAGAATCAACAGTCTTTATTACTTGCAAGGTTCTACAGTTACAGGTTCTGCAGCTGTTTCTACAATTGCATCAAATTCTCACATCACCAAGCTTTGGCATATGCGCTTGGGTCATATGGGTGAGAAAGGTATGCACTTTTTATGCAAGAAAGGACTTTTACATGACATTGGCAAACTTGATTTCTGTGAACATTGTGTTTTTGACAAACAAAAGAGAGTCAGTTTTTCTGTTTCAACTTATCAGACTAAAGGAATTCTTGATTATGTTCATTCTGATCTTTGGGGTCGTTCTAGATTTCCTTTTATTGGAGGTTGTGAGTACATGATTACCTTCATTGATGATTTTTCTCGCAAAGTTTGGGTTTATTTTCTGAAACATAAGTATGAGGCTTTTTCAGTTTTCAAGAAGTGGAAAGTCTTGGTTGAAAATCAAACTAGCGAGAAAAATCAAGAAACTTAGAAGCGACAATGGATTGGAATTTTGCGTTGGTGAGTTTGATAATTTTTGTGCTAATCATGGTATTGCAAGACATTTGGTGTTCGAGTAAACCTCGGAGAATGGTGTGGCGAGCGAATGAATCGCACTCTTCGGAAAGAGCCCGTTGCATGCTTTGAATGCGGTCTATGGAATAAGCGTGCTTTGTGAAATTTGAGGCTGTTTCTCTGACATCTTATTTGATTAATCGCTCTCCAAATTCAGCCATTGACTTTAAAATTCGAGAAGAAGTTTGGTCGAGTAAACCAATTGATTACTCTAATTTGAGAATTTTTGGTTGTCCTGCTTATGCTCATGTCAATGATGGAAAATTAGAGCCTAGAGCAAGAAAATGCATATTTGTTGGATATGGGTCTGGTGTCAAAGGATATCGTTTATGGTGTTCTGATTCTCGCAAATTAATCATTAGTCGTGATGTTACTTTTCATGAAGATGATTTACTTTCACCTAGTAGTGACATTGATGGTTTTTCATCCACAAATGAATCTGAAACTTCTAAAGCTGCAGAAAGAAATGCAGAATTTGAGGTAGTCTTACCTACCATTGATAATGATTCTTCTGGTGGTTCTTCTTCACAACCAATTTCAGCACCTAGTGGTTCTTTGTCATAATCAGTTTCTGCATCTCCTAGTACTAATGATCATTGTATTGCTCGAGATAGACCAAGAAGAAATATTCAATTACCTATTAAATATCGTGACACTGATAATATGGCATGTTATGCTCTTCTTGCTGCACAAGACATTTGTGATACTTTTGAACCTTCTTCTTATTCTGAAGCTATCTGATGTGAAAATTCTTTTAAGTGGTTGACAGCTATGAATGAAGAAATTTTGAGCCTTCATAAAAATAATACATGGGATTTGGTTAATCTTCCAAAAGGCAAGAAACCTTTAAAGTGCAAATGGATTTACAAGAAGAAGAATGGTATTTCTGGAGTTGAACTTGCAAGATGGAAAGCCCGTTTAGTGGTAAAAGGTTTTGATCAAAGAGAAGGTATTGACTTCAATGAAGTTTTTTCTCCTGTTGTGCGCCACTTTTCCATTCGGGTTATGCTTGCTTTTGTTGCTTTATTTGACTTGGAATTAGAGCAACTTGATGTTAAAACTACCTTCTTACATGGAGATTTAGAAGAAGAGATTTTTATGACACAACCTTGAGGGTTTCGCTACTCTGGAAAAGAGGATTTAGTTTGTCATTTGAAAAGTCTCTCTATGGCCTTAAACAAGCTCCTAGGCAATGGTACAAAAGGTTTGATTCCTTTATGATTGCTGTGATATTCTCATGATAATTATGATAAGCATGTTTACTTCAAACAGTTTTCAAATGGCTCATTTGTTTATTTGCTGCTCTATGTTGATGATATGCTTATTGCTTCTCATGACAAGTCATCGATTAAATAGTTGAAGGCTCAACTTAGTCATGAGTTTGAGATGAAAGATCTTGGTCCAAACTAAGAAAATTCTTGGGATGGAAATTCAACGTGATCGCAAAGCTGGTACATTATTTCTATCTCAGAAAAATTACATTGAGAAGATACTTGACAGATTTAATCTCAGTAATTACAAACCTGTTTCTACACATTTTGCCTCACACTTTAAGTTATCTTTAAGTCAGTGTCCTATTAATGAAGAAGACAAAAACTACATGTCTCGTATTCCTTACTCTAGTGCAGTTGGTAATCTCATGTATGCTATGATTTGCACGGACTGGTTAGCTCATTACATTAGCGTTGTTAGCGATTTATACACAATCTAGCAAAGAGCATTGGAATGCAGTTAAGTGGATTCTTCGTTATTTGAAAGGCACTTCTGATTTTGGATTGATGTTTGATAAGAATAAGGTGAAGACAAATGATGTTCTTGGGTTTGTCGATTCGATTATCTTTGGTGATCTTGATAAAGAAGGTCAATTTCTGGATATATCTTCTCATTATATGGTTCTGCAGTCAGTTGGAAAGCATCCTTACAGCCTATTACCGCTCTTTCTACTAATGAAGCAGAATATGTTTCAGCTACTGAAGGTGTTAAGGAAGCTATTTGGTTGCGAGGTCTGGTTTCTAAACTTGGCATTAAACAGAATACTCTTACTGTTTATTGTGATAGCCAGAGTACTATTTGTCTGACCAAGAATGATATGTATCATGCCAAGACTAAGCACATTGATATCAAGTACCACTTTATTCGTGATGTCGCTGAAAAACAGATTGTTGTGGGAAAGATACATACAGTCTACAGATGATAATCCTGTAGACATACTGATCAAGACACTTTCAAATACCAAGTTCAAGCATTGCCTTGACTTGGTTGGCATTCAAGGTGCTTAATTGCCCTTCGGGGTTTATGGAGACACTCTATTATGGATTTTGAGTCAAGGGGAGGTTTGTTAGAGATAAATTCGGTTTCCTCAAAATCATAACAAATTCCAACTCTTCGAAGACTTGGACTCCTTCCTAATCTCGGATTTGAAACTGGCTATATAATGCCACCCCATGTACTTGTAATTCTCGAACCAAAATAGTGAATCTTGTGTCTCCCATGGTTTTTTCCCGCAAGGGTTTTTTACGTAAAATATTAACTCACTTTTGTGCGTGTGTATTTGATCTACAAACCCTAACACATAATAACAACAGCTTCAGCTTACGAGGTGACCTACCTTCTGAGATTTCGCCGACTCGTTGCGCATATACCATCAGTGCTGAACCGGCCTGCCCTGTTCTTGAGTTGTATCAGATAGCATTATGTGCAGTACATATACCACGCATACAAAGTGCAATTCTTTTCGGCACGTTCATGAATCGTTCGATAGCTTGATACTTATTGATCATGCATAAATTGGACAATGCCAGCTTACAACAACAGCAGCATTGTTGTAGCAGTTATCTTCTTGTTACCGCGATACAACTCCTGCATACACAGACAGGGATCACGACAGATCAGATAACATCAGCACAATCTCATCTAACCAACATACAACGCTATATTGCCCCCAGACTTTGGCGGGCAAAGTAGTCAGCAACAATATTTTTAGTATTTGACGGAATTATAAGAGAAGTTCGGGGACTGCGAAAAATCGTAGTTAAGCATCGGCCACGCCAGGAGTCTCTAGAAAATGCAGGCTATGATAAGTTAGATGCAAATATTTAGAACGGACAGGGACTATAAAAAAAAAAAAGATTGAACCGACACGAACAGGGAGACTTAAAGCACAATTTAAGATTGAGTCGGCTTTTTTAGATAATGGAAAATATATTTCCGGCTTCATCCCTCCAGGAGAGAATCAGACCACACTTATTACAAACTCAAATGAAAAATCGTTTCAACAAGGACACCAAAACTTCAAACATTATAACTAATTCTAGCCACCATAGGCCAACCAAAATTTGCAAACAACTGCAAAGCTACCGACTCCAACTGACGACAAACATCAATAAGATCCTCCTTTGTCGATTCACTTATTGCAATTTGGCCCATGTGCGGCTTGCCATCGTTCCTCGAACAAGACCTGCAAGAAAGATTTTGATGTACGCGCTTGTCAAAAGCGATATCATTCCTAGTGAGCCACAATGCCCAACAAATCCGTGACACCTAATAGTAATCTGAGGAACGATGGGACCCCCGATTCACCCAACCATTAAATAAATGCTGAATAGTTCTGGTGGGTGAATACCCAAAGTCATGTAAACTATTCTCCACAAAAATTTAGCGTAATAACAATCAAGAAAAAGGTGTTGTATAGACTCGTTGTACTACAAGAATGACAAGACTTATCACCCGTCAATTCCTCTTTACTAAATTATCTTTAAATCAATAACACACTCTTCTTAATGTACCATAAGAAGATTTTAATCTTCAATGGTAACCTAGTACGCCAAATCTCTTGAAAACTAGAATTCCATTATTCACCAAATATCTATACATGGATTTGACCGAGAACACCCCGCTATTATGAAGATGCCACTTAAAATAATCAGTCCCTCCATGTAAACTCACGGTCATCAATTTCGCAACGAGAGTCCCCCAATTTCGTAGATTATTCCCCACTAAGGATCTCCTAAAAGACACATTTAACAAAGGAGAACCAAGAACCTCAGCCACTGTTGCATGCTTCTTCCTCACAATATTAAACAGAGAAGGAAATTGAGATTTGAAAGAGGCATTCCCCAACCAAGTATCTTCCCAAAATCTAACTTGTGTCCCATCTTTTAAAAGATAGGAACCCAGACTTAGAAATTGAGATTTTACTCCCATTAAACTACTCCAAAATTGGGAATCACCTGGTTTCTTTTCAACCTGGCTTAAAGTCTTGCCTTTTAAATACTTGTTTCGAAGTAACGCTGCCACATCCCCTGCTCATTGCATAACTTAAACAGCCACTTACTTAGTAAGCTTTTATTTTGCATATCAAGATTAATGATCCCTAACCCACCTTGTTCTTTTGGCTGGCATAGAATATCCCATCGAGCAAGCCGATACTTCTTTCTATGCTGATCATTTTGCCAGAAAAAATGGGATCGAAAATAATCAATTTTTCTCGAACTCCTCTCGGGATCTCAAAGAAAGACATCATAAACATTGGCAAGTTAGATAGCACAGAATTAATCAACACTAACCGCCCACCAACTGAGAGCAACTTCCCTTTCCAGCCGCTTAATTTTTTCTCAATTCTCTGAACCACTCCCCCCCAATCAAAATTATTCAACTTCCTATAATGCATTGGAATCCCCAGGTATCTAAACGGAAAGGATCCTAACTTACAGCCAAACAAAGTTGAATATACTCCCTCATATTCCTTTGCTTGACCAAAACAGAATACTTCACTTTTGTGAAAGTTAATTTTAAGACCTGAGAGTCGTTCAAAAGCACATAAAAGAAGTTTCATATTCTTTGCACATTCCAGGTCATGGTCCATAAAAATGATTGTATCATCAGCATATTGGAGAATAGATAAACCCCCGTCTACCAACTGGGGTATCACTCCCTTAATTTGACCGTCTTCTTTCGCTCTTGCCGGGATAATAGCCAACATATCAACCACAATATTGAAAAGTATTGGGGATAGTGGATCCTGCGACGGAGCCCTTTCCTAGTCTGAAAGTAAGCTCCGACCTGATCATTGACCTTTACACCTACATTCCCTCCTTGAACAAAAGAATTAATCCAAGCACACCACTTAAGCGAGAAACCTTTCATTCTCAACGTCTGTTGTAAGAAATCCCATCTTACTTTATCGTAAGTTTTCTCAAAATCGATCTTAAAAATTACTCCATTCTGCTTCTTCTTATGCAGCTCATGCAAAGTCTCATGCGAATATGACTCCCTCCATAATATTCCTCCCGGCAAAAACATTTGTTTGCGAAGGACTAATGACTTTTGAGCCACTGCGAAATTCTATTTGTAGCCACTTTTGTGAATATCTTAAAACTGACATTCAACAAACAAATAGGCCTGAATTGTTGTATCTGCTGGCCCCTAGTCTTTGGCAACAAAATTATATTCCCAAAATTCAAACTATAAAGATTTAGAGTGCCAAGATAGAATTCTCGAAAAGAGCCATCAAATCATTTTTGATAACGGACCAAAAAACTTGATAAAACTCTGATGGAAAACCATCTGGGCCGGGAGCCTTATTTCTTTCCATCTGAAAGATAGCCCGCCTAACCTCCTCTTCTTCAAACCTAGCGGTTAGCGCCTCATTCTCCAGAGTTGACACCTGTGGAATATCACCTATTCTTGTTTCATCTAAAGTAAACTGGACAGGATCAGATGCACCAAACAAGTTTTTGTAATATGTAGTGATATACTTTTGTAAACTAGCATCACCATATATTATCCCTTCATCTTGCTCCAATTGAAAATTTTGAGTTTTACGATGTTTACCATTAGCCACCAAATGAAAGTACTTAGTATTGGCATCACCTTCGAGAAGGTTCTTCACTTTGGCACGCTGATACCACTTTATCTCTTCCTCCCGTGACAGACTGGACAACCTCTCATGCAAAGAATGCTTCAAATTTAGCTCATCTGGCGAAAGAAGCATACACTCTGCTTTCTTATCTAAAACATCTAACTTGTCCATCAACATTTTCTTTTCTTTCCTATATGTGCCACTCACATTTCTCGCCCAACCCCTTAAATGTTGTCTAAGACGCCTAATCTTATTCTGCCATCTCTCAAGAGCATTGTCCCCGAAAACATTGCAATCCCAGATATTCTTAACCATGTCAAAAAACCCATCACGAAGAAACCAATGAAGTTCAAACTTGAACTGAGATGGCCTACTCGGCGTGAGCGAGTCTCCGATGTTAAAGCAAGGAGTGTGATCTGAAATTTCTCTGGTAAGAGCTAGTATAGTAGAATGAGGAAATTTGATTTCCCTCCGTGCTAACTAGCACTCTATCCGATTTCTCAAAAGTTTGATGGGATAAATTATTAGCCCGCGTAAATTGTCTCTAGGACATCTCTAATTCTCTAAGATTGAAAGCATCAATAATTGCATTAAACAAAAAAGGCCATCTATCATTGTAATGCATTATTTTTTCGTGAGGTCCCTAATGATATTAAAGTCACCACCTATAATCATAGGTAGTGTTTCTTTATTACATACCGCACCACTCGGTCGAGAAAAGCCTCTTTCGGACCTTCTTAGCGGCCCATATCTTGACACCAATAACCATTGGTAGCCATCACTTTTATTTCGACCTTAAATTTCACGAAAAAATTCCCCTCCTCAATTTCTCCTATATCAAAAGTCAACAGATTTACACCCACTAACAAGCCACCAGATCTACCAGTAGGCGGTTTGCAATGCCACAAAAAATCTTTCCCAGCACAAAGTTTTTTAAGAAACTGCTGAGAGCATTCCCTCCTACCTGTCTCTGATAAAGCAATAAAGTCTAAGTTTTTCTCCAAGGAAAGGTCCGATAAGTATTTAAATTTTTTTGGGTCAGCTAACCCATTACAATTCCAAAATACACCTTTCATTATCAAACCGTGTGACTTTGATCTTTCTTTCTTGTTTTTTTCTTCCCTTTCTTTGCCTTAGATTTATTACTTCGGGTATGAGTTTGTGAATCACTAATGTAATTCAACTCACCCTCACTAATACCCTCAGCAACCTTCCCACAGAAGGTATCCACTGCAAGTAATTCTAAGTCACTGGCATTAGAAAAACACTCCTCACTATTATCACACAACTCATCCATGTGTAGCCCCTCCGCTGAAGACATCGTTTTATCACCCCTCCCAAAATGTATACATTTTAAAGATTGAACATTGTCCCTAATCACATCATTTGAATTACCCAAGCTAATACCAACCGCACCCATATTTCTAATAATATCATCATCAGAAAATGAATTAAAAGAGGAAAGATGATTAATACCTTCACCATCCAGATTGATCTTTGCCTTCAATTTTTCAGCCCGTTCCAAGACATTTTGGTCCAGTACTGCTGCCGATCTTTTACTTGAACGAGATGTAGTCATATGCACTTGAGAGAAATCCTTTGGAACTGGAGAAAATCCCGAAGACACATCTGTATGAGTTGCAGCAATACTCATGGAAGCCAACTGATCATTGCACTTGGAAGCACCACCAGACTTTCCAACTGTTATACTGTCTCCTCCCAGAACACCAGCCGAAGCATCAAAACCAGTAAGAGAACCCATACGAGTGTTTTTAACCGGCTGAGCCTCTCCCAAACCACCAACCGAAGTGCCAGATTGAGGACCCAGGCGAGTTGAGGGAGCATTTTTGACCTGCTGAACATTGGATGCAACTGAGCCACCCTTTGTATGCACTCCATCAGAAGTAGCCGATCCAGTGACAGATTTTTTATCTTTTGCCTGATCAGCAAAATCATCCAAGAGATCTTCATCCATATCCTGGTTATCTCCATCTTCAGGGGCCAGATCCATATCAAGTGGCATGGGATTGTCCGGATCTATATCATGCTCCACTCGAAACTGCAACTCATACACAAAATCCCCGACCACCACATTGACAAATTCAGGAATTAAATCAGGGTTAAGACAAGCAACATTGATTCTGGCTATATCATTCTTCTTAACAAATTGCATGTCTACCTTACGAGAAGCCCCAAGAATCGACCCCACAGCCCATAATATGGAAAACACTCGAAGCTCTTGAGGCAAACCCCTAAACTGAATCCAAACTTTTGGGATCTCATACCTAAAAACATCAGAACATGCTTTTTCCTCAATGCTCATAATAGCCTTCACGCTTTTAGTGACTACTGGACCCCAATCAACAAGCCTCAGCAAATCGACTTTTGATGGGAACATTGTCACAAAGGTGTTAAGACCACTCTCCTCCACTTTCCAGTCCCAATTACCAGGTAACAATCTTTGTAGTTCAGTTTTGACATTGATTACAGACATCGAACCTTCAGTCACTTTCACTACTGCCTCTGCAGAATCATTTGACACCCTTTGATTACCAGAGTAAGGAATGTAGTAAAATCCCAGCCCCTCAACAGCATACCCACTCGGATGAGCTATAACCTTGTGTTGCTTATGTGAAAGACATGCCTTAGTAACATGCTCATCGGAACCACAACTCTCACAAATTAATTCAGTAGTGCAATTTGTATTAATATGTCCCTTAGTGAGGCATCTGTAACAATAGGGCTTATTAATCTTAGTTCTCACTACCTCTTTATTGATGGACTCACTTCCAGCCCCCTTAGTGTCTTCAATGTCATTTGACTCCAAACCAGACTCGATCACAGTAGAGAGCTTACCCTGTGCCGTTGTCGAGGCTCGGTCAGTGTTGACAACAGGATTGGCAGCAGGGTTGACAGCATGGCCTCCCTAGCAACAACACCATGGCGCCCATCAACGCTACCCAGTGCTGTTGTCGGAGCTCGAACTGCATTAACAACCAAATTGGCAACAGTATTTACAGCTTGGCCTCCCCGTGCAATAACACCATGACGCCCATCAAAACCATGACCATCCGAATTCCTACCACCATGGCCTGCAATAACAGCTCCCCTGTTTCCAGTACCACCATAACTAAAGCCTTCTCCACAACCACCGCGCCCACCATGACGGAAGTCACGGCCCCGACCATATCCACCCCGGTAATTACCACCACCACCGAAGCGATCGCGACCTCCTCGATACCCACGGCCAGCTGAACCAGGGTTATAACCCGGCAAAAAACCAGGATCATAATGTTGGTTCACCTGCCCTTCAATCCCCCGGCCATCTCCGGAACCAGCAACCTGCTTCGACATCCTTCGATCGTCCGCGCGCACCACCTCTGCGTAAGAACGGCGAAAAGGGGACGAAGAGAGGGCGATACTTCGTTTAGGGTTGCAACGGAATGATCCAGACCGAGCAAAAAGGGACACCAGACCTAACGTGGGCCGAAACCACTTGGCCCAATCAAAACCTTTCCGTGATTATGGTTTGTTAAACGCCCACCAATCACGGCATGATTTGTTTCCTCATTAGCACATGGAGGTATGGACTTGACCACCCCACTGCGTTCGGCAATGACCACCGGAGTTAAAAGAGAACCTGTAATTTGACGTTTACCATCCGATTTTGTATTGCACCTGAGCTCAGTCTGCGAAGACTGTCTTGCCGAATGCAAACAAGGACGAGTACCGCCAAGATTAACATGTTTCACTGAACTCAAAGCATCGCCAAAAGTTCTTGGTGGAGACACACGTGGAGGAGGCAAAGGACCCTTCCAAGGTCTCACCCCCACCTTGTTTTGCATTGACAATACGACTTGCCAAAGAACGATTCCTCGAACTCGCAGAAAGAGGTTTAGCAGAAGAGTTACATACCGATAGTTCCTCCTCAGCTTGTTGAAGATCACTCACGGAGAAACCCACCGCCTTTGCCTCTGCAATGAATTCCAGTGACGAAATGTCATCCTCATCCGAAGACTCCGCATCGGAGACACCATCCGCCCAAAATTTGAACTTGAGATCCCTGCCGTGAACAGTCCTCGGCCTAGAGCAATTTGCTGCAATGGATTCTACCACCGCAGACAACTCTGCTCTCGCTTTCTTCAGATCCTGCTCCAACAAAACCTTACCATGACCAACATCTTCCTTGTAATTCTGAGGCTTTAACCTGGCCAGCGTCCCAGGCGCAAGCCGCAAATGCCTGACAGACATCCTTCACCGGAACAACATCATCCAGAAGATTTGATACCACGGACAAAAACCCAAGAGATTGAAATTGTCGGATACTGAACAGAAAGAACTGACTTGGATAAGGAGGGAGAATTTGATGTCTGGGGATTCGGCGGCTAAAATGGTGTACTGGGGGTGATGAATCAAAATGGCGTATACGTCTTGGCGTTAAGTTTTTCTCCGACTGTGTCAAGATTGAGTCGGCTATTTTGACTTTGATCAATATTATTTTGCATCGATGTATTGATCAATCCATGAGTTACAGCTATCCTCTATTTCAAGATTAGTTAATGTTGTTATTGTTGCGCATCAACATTTCATCTAGGATCAGCTTTCGTTCATGTTTAACTATCGTCAACTTTACTGATTTGCTAAAAAAATCGACTTGTACGGAGCATATGCTGTCGAAGAGCATCGATACCACTTCTTAGGGTGAAAAACAAACGACACATCTTGGTGTAGTATGCCAACAAATACCTTCTCACTTCTGAATAATTTGCAATAATGAATGGCCCTCAAAATACTTATTGAAATACTAGGTACAAAAACCAGAATTAGACCCTCTTCTTTCGAGCAGAAGGTCCAAGCGAAGAAACAGCAGTAGAGCATTGAGAGCATGAGCAGAGTCCTCGCAGAATTGCAATGACAGCGAAAACGGCAATAGGAACATACATCTGAAGCAACTTGTGTCGCTCTCTCTGATCCCCAAAAATTCTCCAAGTATTGCAGACATGGATGTGAGGGTGGAGACACTGCACCAACCATGAGGGAGGTGGTGGCGGCCCTGTGGTGGCGTGCGAGGATGGCCAGAGGAAGGCGAGCTCGAGCCAGAGGAGGCCGGAGAGAAAGCCTGGCGGCCGGGCCATGAGGTAGTCGCCAAACTCGGCGGCATACCATCGCTTGAGACCCAGGAGCAGCGCCGGGTAGAGGCTGTGCGGGAGGATGTAACACCCCAATTTTTGACTTTTCAATTATTAAATATTATTTTATTACAATTTATGATTTTTGTGAATTTTCTGGAATTTATTGGATTTTCTGAGATTTATTTGAATTATTTTGAATTAAAATGAATTATCTTTTATTAAGAAATAATTATTAAAAGAGAAATTTAAAATAAAGTTTTGGTGAAAATATTTTATTTAAGTCCAGAATGTCTCAAAATATTTTTGAGATTTTTCTTGGAATTTTTCGATATTTTTACTACCCTAAATGAATTAGTTTATTTTCTTGAATTGTTTTAATTGGAAAACTGGAAAAAAACTCATGAACAGTAATGGGCCGGGGCCCAATCACTGTGCAGACCGCGTGTAAAACGGGAGGAGTAACATGCGCCGTCGGATTGCCATCTAACGGTCGAGAGTCGCCCACGTCATTTAATGAAACCCTAACACGTTCTAGCCATTGGATTTCGATCGCACGATCGTCGTTTGATCTTACCGGTTCGCACTCGATCTTCTGTCTTAGCCCTCAGATCATGATCGGACGGTTGATAGTCATCGTGTCTGAGCAGGAGTGGGAGTTTGATTCGAACGCGCCGCCGCCGCCGCCGTCACGGATTCCGGCTTCCATACGCATCACTCGGTGGGGTATTTAAGGGTTGAGGAGTCTTCCGAGGATCCCCACATCGCGCCGCATATTTCCCCTAAAGCGCCACCGCCGAAGAGTTAGCCGCGTGGGATTACGAGCTCGTCGGAGTTGCCGTGAGGATTCCGCCGTGATTTCTTGTCGCCGGGAGTATCTTCCGCCGTGTGGGTTCTGGATTCGAACTCCTCCGTCGCGCCGCCGGAATCGCTGCCGTTTCTTCGTCGCCGGAGCACGCTAGAACGCCGTCGGCTTGGTCGTCGTCTCCAGCTCCGGGCAGATCACGCCGCCGCCGTTCCATTGTCGCTCGGGAGGAGCCACAGCCGTCGGATCTTCAATCAACGCACGGAATTCGTCCACGCCGTTTCGGAACACAGTGAACCGTAAGGGTAAGCCTCCACCATTGGATTTGAATCGTAGGGTTACGATTTAGCCACGTCAATTATGAGCACAGTAAACCCTAGGGTTAACCTTGGTCATTGGATTTAGATCGTGTGGCTAGGATTAGTCCACGTCATTTAAGGAAGCGATGGCACCAAGGGTAGCTATGACCGTCGGATCTAGATCCATCAGTTGATCTTGAGCCACGTCGGTTAAGTATCTAGAACCGTTAGATTAGGATCCAAGGGTCCAGGATCAGCCACGTATCGTCCGTACGTTCCGGGCGGGAAAATTCGGATTTTCTTAAATAAAAATAATTCGGTTAATTCGGGATTTATGAATTTAGAGTATTTTTCAGGATTTTAAAACTTCTAAAGGCTATAACTTTTGCATATGAACTCCGATTGAGGTGATTCAAATTCCTAAAAATTTGTAAAATTGCGATCTATCCAATGGTATCTTTTATTTGAATTTTTGAGTTTATTTGTTCTTTTGTTTTGGTGTTTATTGCTATTTCTTCTCGATTCGCGTAGACGTTGAGTTGAGCGAGGTTTCAGAAAAAGAATAAATTTCTCAAGGACAATCTTCGGAGCAATACCAGGAGCTTAAGCAAGGCAAGTTGTGCTTTGATCATGTTGAACCATGTTAGGAAAAGTTGCTATTTTGCTTTACTTTATTGCATGTTATTTTATGCGTATAAATGATTTCAACTTAACTTTGGGATTAGTTAACATGCCCATTGATTTATACCCTACCTTGATATTTGTATGCCATGCTTCATTGTTACCCTAGGTTGGTTACTATAGTTGGTTAATACTGAAATCAACATGGACGGTTAGATGGATTAGAATTGCTTAGCCATGCTACGTCATCACATGTACATGAAATGTTGAGTATTAATTTTGACTAATGGAATATGGAACAATGATGTTAACTTGTGTGTCATGTGTGGTCACACAAAGAGATTGAGTTGTCGTGGCGAGGAGGTCACACAACGAGGTTGAATTGTGTTAAGCATGTGATGCTTGGTAATCAACTGGGTTTGGTAATCACTTAGATTGAAGCATTGGCAAGGGCAAGTGTGCGGGGTAGGTCCGATGGGCAAGAGGGTATGTGTAAGTCTTGCTTTAATCAATCCTAAGGACTTAACCTTGCGAGCCTTTGACTGAGTCAATCTTGCAACCATATATACGTTATGGGGCGACCTAGTGACTAATTTGCAAATGCTTAGCTTAAGTGCTATCGTGGTGGTGTGAGTCGGGTGTATGGATGAAACTCACATGGCGCAAGAGGGGGCCTGTTGTGGTGGTGTAACCCTTGATGTTGAAACCTCGTGGGTAGCCTTGGGTTAAGAGGATGCATTGTAAAGGCTTTGTTATAATCATTACTTTGTGTGGTGTGTGGTTGTATCATGTGGGTAAAGTGCATAACCTCTGCGAGTGTACAAACTATTCGGATAGCCGTGCTCACGGTATTGAGCAATGCTCGGGAATTACAGTCAAGGGGTAGTTAATTAAAATTGACAACTGTTGGGATGGCAGGATGCCATGTGGATAATGAAACTTGATTTAGGATGAGTACTTGGGATATTTGAGAATAAGCCTTTGGAATAAGCCTGCATATAGTTATGGTAGAATTGCATTCTGTGCACAACTTGTTGAGTACGTGTTGGTGTACTCACCCTTGCTTAACAAACCAACAACGAGAGGAGAAATCATCATTGGAGGACTTCTGGTGGACCACGAGTCACTAGGCCAAGCCTCGTCATTTGCACTGTGGTGTCTTTGAGGACATCTCGTCTTTTGCTACTTTCCGCTGCATTTGTTTAAAGTCTAGCCCTTGTGGCTGAATAATGTAAGCTCATACACTAGTTATATTAAATAAATGAAGTCTTATTATTCTTATCGTTGTGTATGATGTGATGCTTACCGATGTTAAGCTGTGTGCATTAGCATTGATCCTGGGACTAGTGCGGTAAAACACAGTGGGTTCGAATTGGTGAAATTCGGATCCCGACAGAGGACGGATTGGCCGTCAATCAGCGGGGGCTTCCTGCACATCCCTAACTGCAGCCTGCTCAACAATGCTCCTCTCGTCACCAAGAGACGCTTGATAGCCTTTGTCCGTGATGCCGCCCAAGATATGAAGGCCAATCGGGACGTCGGTGTGGCTCTCATAGGGCTAGCACGGTAAAACAGAAAATAAAATTTAACATAGAAAAATATCATAAAAGAGAAAAAATCACAGAAGATAATCCACTATTTTTATTCTCTTAATTTAGAGTCTGTTGTTTTTACCGTTGATTCTGAATTCTGGCTCCAAATACTGAATCAAAAACAAATAAACCGACTCTCACATAATCTAGCCCATCCATATACACTAAATCCACAATCCACTTCATATACGCTTTTGTGGATTTTTTAAGAATATAAATATGAGAATACAATTGAAAGTTCCAAATAATTACCCACCAAATACAATTCTAGAATCTAAAATCTAGAATCAACTTCTCTATAGCCACAATCTAGAATCAACTTTTAGAGAATCCATAACAAAAATAAACAGGCCCTTGCTTGTATATGGGGTGGCTTATTGGGATATTTAAAGAATTTTTATGTGTAAGAAACTATTTAGATATTAGAGAAAATCATATCTCTAACATAAACGATGCTATTGTTAAGAATTTTGGGACGACAAAAAAAAAAGACGATGGTGTCTACTGTCAGCTTCCTGTTTGGAGGTGACCTCTCGATTGCTATTGTTAAGAATTTTCGGGCGACAACCGAAAGAATAAATTAGAAGATCGTGTCTACCTCAGCTTCCTGCAGTTTGGAGGTGACCTCTCGATTATCTGCTTCTGCAAGTCGATGAAGCTTATCCCCTTTTGTGCGCAAACAAGCTTTAGGTTGATCGCCGACGACGCCGAGAGCGCGCTGTCTGTTACGTAGAGTTGGGAGTTCGGCTTCGCACGGGAGCAAGGGGCTTCGGGCTACGGGGTGTATGGTGCGTGTTTGTTATGACCACCTCGCTATACCGTATCACGCTGGTTCCACTGGCCTCCAGCGAGACTTAGGCACGGCATGACCTAGGCAAGGCATAAGGCACTGTTGACGCCAAAAACGTGAAGAGGGTTTTTGATCGCAACACACTAAACGAACGCCGGGTTCAATGTGTGCAAGGCGTGCCAATCGATTTGACCCTGTAATCGATAAGGAAAATTTATAAAATTTAATCAAGCCGATCCCAAGATCGAATCGGCTAAAACAAACGTCGGCCAGAAAACCGATTAAAAAGGGTAACTAGACTAGTCGATTAAGACTAATCCAAGGGTAAAAGGTAGATCGATTCTGAAAAGGCGATGCGCGACAAGACAGAACAAATCAAACCTGAAAAAGCCAATGACGATCAAACAATCGGCGATGCGCAACTTTATTTGATCGATGTCGACTTACAGAGGAAGGATTACAATGCTAAAAAGACTAAGAACTATGAAAAGTAAAAACTGGTAGATGTGTTGGTTGATTGTGGATTGTAGATGCCCCTCAAACCAGCCCATGGCGTGTCTTATATACCCGCTAGCCGATCTGAGTCCCGATCCAATACGACAATGTAATCCGAATCGGCTTTGTAGTTTCCTATCGGACTCTGTTTCCAAATTTTATCCATCGCTATTCGAGGCTCCCCAGACGTTATCTAAACCTTCAAAAGGCGTTTCGTGTTGTATTCAAACTCCTCTCTTTCAGCCAATTCTTCCAGCAATTTCCAAAAATTGGTGCAAACATATGCCCCCTATTTTTGGAAGATAACTTGTTATCTTTCAAAAATATATCGGCGTCTTCAACACATCAGCTTTTATCCGTCGGCTTCTTTCCCGATAATTAAAGAGCTTGCTTCAATAACCGTTGCTTTAATTACGCCGTCAAAATCTCGGTGCGGTTTAATAGCAGGTGTCGCCTCGAATTCTCTTCCCGCCACTTTTTACTTTTCACCGTGCTATATATATGCGGGACCCCCACGGTCATTTTCACGCTTCCCAGCTCTCGCACCTTTTGTAATCGGCTTTCATCTTACGGTCGTCTTCTTCATTCTCGCGTTGAAGCTCGCATTTAACCATTCATCGGTTGAATGGATCCTTCTCGCATCTTGATCCCAATCCCTGAAAGTGAAGATCAATATTTCCTAGGGCCAGTAGGAAATTCAACTGCCGATACTGTCATTAACGAAGAAATCCCTAGACTTCCTCTGTCGGCTCAAGGTTATAACATAGCAGAATGGGGTAAAAGTTTTAGGGCTTGGCCAACAGCTTTGAAGGGATGGAGAAGATGGTTTATTAGAGTATCGGCCCAGAAGAGAGAAGAATGGGAAAGAATGGGTATAGCCGAGTGCCTCCCTTTGAGTTTAGCGAACCCAGAAGCCAACGAGCCACTGGTGGCCACGGCCTGTTATTTCTGGTCAAGTACCTTTAACACTTTTCTTTTTCGGACTGGTCCCATCGGCCCAACTCTTCTAGATGTGGCGAAACTATGTTGCCTTAGGCCTGATGGCGAACAGTTATCGGCTTTCAGTGGTAAGCCCCAATACAAGCTGATTCGGTCCAAGGGCGAAGGATGGGCAAAGTATATTCAACATAACAACAAAGTAAATGGTCTGGTGTCGGCTGAAGAACATGTGGCTTTTCTTAACCTCTGGTTAGATAGATTTCTGTTCTGTGGGGCTTCTCTTGGACCGACCCAAGTATATCAATTCGTGGCTGAACAATTGGTTGAAGGTCGTCGGCTTGCGTTGGGTAAGATGCTTCTTGCCCAGTTCGTTGTTGGTAACATAGGCGGTCCGCTATGGTTTATTCAGATTTGGCTTTACAACTTGTTCAGTCGATCACTTATTTCTGAGCCGTTGGAAGACTCAGCTTTTCCCCGCGAAGACTACCCCGAAGGTACCACTCCATGATCTGAGGCGGTCGGTCATACGGAGAAAAGACTATAATGTGCTCTAGCGATGACACCAAAATCACCCAAGCCGATTTCAAGAAGTATCTGTCATTCTTTACGCACTTAGGCAACACAACTTTCAATCAACAAGACTTCTTCCTTATACTTATGAGGCCGATTTTCAATGGCCTTCGTTTCTTCATTTGGATCTTGATAGCTCTATGATGTCGAATCAACTTTAAGTTTATACCAGATCTTCATCTCCCTGCATTTTCCATATCGGCTTAAATTCGTGAAGGACATTTCAGTCATATATGAGTTTTACCATCCCTCTGTTTATGCCCGTCGGCTAGGCTTTGGCCAAGTAATACCTTTGCCACTTCTTAGCGCATTCAACCCGTAACACGAGTGATGAATCGGACAGCAGCAGAGTTAGTTCTGGAGATAGGTGATGAATTTCAACTCCTCAGTCTACCACAATTTGTCCTAAATACTCGCCGATCCAGCCACTTCTCTACCTGGTGGGCACCCATATCAGAGGCACTTTACCGGGATCGATCACCATCGGCTATTATAGAAAAGTTCCTACCGACTTCCATGAGCGGCGATAGCTTCTAGCGAAAGAGACTCTAGTGAAGATAGCTCGGATTCTTCGGCTCATCGGGTTATACTAACTCGTCCGTAGCTATAGAGGTACTGACTTAATTCAAAAAAGATACTTTACTCCACGAATTTTCGTTTTCAACTTTCAACCATCTAAACACTTTCTTCTCTCCACAGGATCTTGCTTTGCGAGCAAAGACTGTAGGCACATCGACCACGGACCAAAGGGGAAGAGGAAGAATCAGCCGACTGGCTTGACCGGCTATACTTCCGGCACCCTCGGCGTTCAAAGTCCATCTTTGTCGGATATTGAGAAGGGAAAAAAGCCCAGTAAGTGCTTTTAACACAACCGATAACTATTTCCTGCTTGCATCCTTTGTTTACCCGTGGTTAACTTTCCAGAAAAACCAAAGTCTACCAAGGTCCGGCCAAG
This sequence comes from Guadua angustifolia, assembly GCA_036346375.1. NCBI lineage: Eukaryota > Viridiplantae > Streptophyta > Magnoliopsida > Poales > Poaceae > Guadua > Guadua angustifolia. The sequence continues at coordinate 58,547,788 of CM070508.1, forward strand.
AGGGAACGGCGCAAGGAACAAAGCGCGAAAGTTCACCCTACCCGTCGGCCTTTAGCGAAGTAAGTATTATACCATTTTTTCAAGAATTATTAACCTCAAGTCACTGATCTTGCAATTCTTTCTTTTAGCCGACGACATCGGTCCAAGTTCTTTGGCATCTTGGCGATATTCAAATTCTTCGGCTAACCCTCTCGTGGACGAAGCCTCCAACTTCTTCATTGCACTAAAATCGGCTCTTCCCACGCTGACGTTGCGGCGGATGATTTATCCAATCTCCGGGGTTTTCTTTGGACTAGGCCGGTTGATCCGGAGGTCATGGCAATGACGACTATCCGGCGAGATATCCAAAAATCTGGATGTGTCCATGAAGGCGTCGACCGGTGAGTCAAGTCGACTCTAATATGCAAGAAATACTAAATCGGTGTTTTTTGAAATAACTTGACGAAGCCTCTATCTTAGCCAACCGCCGACCTATCCAGTAGCGCCATGGCATTGTTGAGGCCGATCTTCCCGCGGCAGCAATGAGTGCACTCCTTAATGTATGTCACTTAGATGAGAAGAAAGCGGAAGTCGACGCAGCCAATATTAGAATAGCCCAGCGCCAAGCTCAAGAGGCAGATCAGCTCCATTTAAATAAATTGATTGCCGAAGCCAAGGTCGAAAAGAAAAAGTATGATGAGACCGTGGCGTCTTTTGCTGCTGCCAAGGCTTCTTCTAAAAAACTGGAATTGGCTAAAAAACAGCTTGAAGAGGAGTTGGCCAAGGTGAACCAACAGTTGGCCGATGCCCTTGCTTCCACCAACGCAATGGCCCAATCTTTGAAGGAACAGAAAAACACCGTTGGTGAAGCTGTCGCGAAGGTCAAGGATCAATCGGCCAAGTTTGTTCCGGTGCCTGGCAATGCTAAAGCCGATGAAGATCTTGTCTATGGTATAACCGAGACATTGGGCAAGGCTGCCGCGGCGTTGTCGGGTTTAGGCGCTAGGCTTCCCGGGTCTGGGTTGTAAACTTGCTATGATGAAGTGATGTCTTGAAACAATGCTGTTCTTTTGCTACGATGTCATATCTCGTGCCACTTTGTAATATTTTCAATCGGCTGTTTAACCGATTGTGTCTATTCCTGTTTTATCGGTGCTTCTTAAATTTTGTTTTCCTTTTACTCACGCAGATCCAAGCGCTAGGGTAGTATTTTTGAGATACCTTCCATTAATTGCCTTTGGTAATACCAATCCTTCAAGTGTTTCGAGTATATCGCATTACCGCCAAGAAGTTCGATTTATTTTATATGGCCTCCTAGGTGGTGACCATTTCGAATCGATTATCTTTAGAACCGATCGGCAATATCGTCTTCAAACCAAATCAGCTTCAGTAAAGGACTTGGGCACAACTTTTTTGTTGTATGCTCTTGCAACTTTTTCCTTATTCCTTTCAAGCCGATGTAGAGTGATCATTCTCAATTCTGCCAAGTCATCTAAATTGCACAACATCGTCTCTCTATATTCATCGGCTGATAAATTATTTTGTCTTGCAATTCGCATAGACTCAATGTTTATCTCCACAGGCAGTACGGCTTCTTGTCTATATACTAGCTGATATGGTGACAATTTGGTTGATCCATGAAACGCTAGCCGATACGCCCACAAGGATTCTGACTGTGTAGTATGTCAAGCTCGAGGCTTTTCATCAATTTTTCTTTTAATCAGCTTAATCAAAGATTTGTTAGATGACTCGGCTTGTCCGTTAGCTTTGGCGTAGTATGGTGAGGAGTTGAAGTTTAATACCGGACTTTTCTGCGAAGTTCTTGAATTCATTAGACATAAATACTGTTCCTTGATCGGTTGTAATTGTCTGCGGGATACCAAACCGATGAATAATGTGCTCATTGACAAAGCCGATAGCCTCTATACTAGTGACCTTTTTAAGCGGAACGGCTTCTACCCATTTTGAAAAATAATCTGTGGCCGCAAGAATGAACTTATGGCCCTTGCTCGATGTTGGAAATATTTGACCGATTATGTCTATCCCCCACCCTCTAAAAGGCCATGGCTTGATAATTGGGTGTAAAGCCGATCTTTGGTGCAAGTCATGTACATTTCAAACTTTTGACAACTTTGGCACCCTCTGTAGTACTTGAAGCAATCTTCTAACATAAATCGGCCAAAAATATCTGTCCTTCTCAATATCCATTTCATCTTATAGGCGATTGATCGCACCTTAAATTCCTTAAATGAACTTCACCCATGGCCACCTTTGCTTCTTCATCGCCTAAACACCGTGAGAAGCAAACCTTCCAATGTCCGATAATACAATTCCCCTTCAAGCACCGACATACTTCAATGCTTTTTGTGAAGTTTTGCGTAGTAGGTGGATGGGTCCATCAAGTAAGCTTTTATTTCGTTCTCCAATCGGTGGTGTCGACACACAGCACTGTTTTGTCAATCGAGTCCAATATTTCACATCGGCTATCTTCTCGGTAGCCTGACGCTGTTTGGGTTAACGTATTAGCTCTATCATTTAACTCTCGGGGTATATGGCTGATAGAAAATGCCGTGAATGTCTCTATGGTACTATAGCAATGTTCCAGATATTTGCCTAATACCTCATCGTTGCACCGGAACTCTCCTCTCACCTGCTGAACGACTAGCAGTGAGTCGCCGAATGCTTCCACATCGCTTACTCCGATGCTTTCCAACAGTCTAAGTCCTTTGAGCAATGCTTCGTATTCGGCTTGGTTATTAGAGCATCGGCTATTGAGCCTATATGCAAATTCCGTGCTATACCCTTTGGGTGATATCAAGACGACACCAATTCCTCCCATCTTGGCAAGCCCACCCATCAAAATATAAGCGCCATGGGGCTATTCCAACCATTCTGCTTGTGGTGCCATGCCTGTGATAAAATCGCCTCTTGCTGTCCTTTGATAACTTTAGCCGATTCAAGCTGCAGATCGAACTCGGTCGAGCATATGCCCATTTTCCAAGTCGTCCCCTTAAGATTGGTGCCGATAGCATGTATTTGATAATATCGGTTCTACACACCACTGTGCAAGTCGATGCTAAAATATAGTGTCTTAATTTTGTACAAGCGAAATATAATGACAAACATAACTTCTCCTTTGAAGGGTACACGGTTTCAGCGTCCAAGAGTCATCGACTTAAGTAAAATATAACTCGTTCCTTGCCATCAACTTCTTGCGCTAATACTGCCCCGATGGTCTCGTTTTCGGCCGATACATATAGCTTGAATGGGATACCTTTCTGAGGCGCAGCCAGGACTGGAGGTGATGCTAAATATTGTTTTATGTCGTCAAAGGCTTTCTGCTGATCAGCTCCCCACACAAACTCCTGATGGTCCTTCAAATTTTAGTAGTGGTGTAAAGCTCAGATTACGCGAACAGTTCAAATGAATCGTCTTAAGTAGTTGATTTTGCCGATCAGCTTTTGCAGCTCATTTTTGCATGTCGGTGGTTCTGTGTCCATTATAGCTTTGACCCTTGTCTGGTTAACCTCGATACCTCTTTGATGCACCATAAACCCCAAGAACTGACCAGCCGACACGCCAAATGCACACTTCAAGGGATTCATCTTCAACCCGTGAGCTCTTGTATTTTGAAGCACCCTTTTTAAATCGGCCAAGTGTTGCCAATCTTCCTTGGACTTGACCACCACGTCGTCGATGTAAATCTCAACAATATGGCCGATTAGATCGTGAAAAATTAAATTCATGGCACGTTGATAAGTAGCGCCTGCATTTTTTAATCCGAATGTCATTACTGGCCATTCATACAACCCTATTGCGCAGGCACACGAAGGCCGTTTTGGGGACATCGACCGCCATGAATATCGGTTATATCCGGCATTTCCGTCAAGGAAGCCGATAATCCTATTTCGAGGCAGCATCGATAAGCATATCGGCTATAGGCATCGGATATTCATCTTTCGGCGTGGCTTTATTTAAATCTCTAAAGTCTACACACACGAAGCTTACCATTCTTTTCATGCGAGGACAATATTGGATACCCACTCAACAGATGTCGGCAAGGCCTTATAAATTTGGCCTCCGGCAACCTTCGATTTCTTCTTTTATTACATCGCCACAATTCGATTAAAGCGCCGAGGCGGTTGCTTATATGGCCGATACCTGGTTTGATTGGCGTAGATGTTCAACTAAGCGTCCGCTTAATCGAGCATCTCATAGTACTCCCAAGCAAAACAGGTCTCTGTATTCTCTAAGTATCTTGACCAACTCACTTTTGTATTCTACATCCAATTTTAAAGCTTACGAAAGTTGGTCTTTTTCTATCACCTTCTCCTATATCTACTTCTTCAAGCATATCGGCTGAAGTGAAACCACCGCCCAATTTCTCGCTTTTGGAAATCTTCAATGGCTTCACACGAATTTATCACTTGCCGATAGCCACTGGTTTTGTCTTGTAGAACTTGGATCATTTTTGACCCCATCTTCTCAACACTTCACTCGCCCGATCGAAGGTGCCTGGCTTGACACTGATCGGCGTAAAGCCTGTCTTCCCAATGCAGATGAAATCACAATCATCTAATGCTTTACGATATGCATTGACTTCTTCATGTGGCCAATTTAATGCCGAATGGCCATGGCAATATTTAGATGTATCGCCGAGACGACTTCAACTTCATCTCCGTTCCATTGTACAAGGAGTTGGTGCATCGAGAGGGTATACAACAATTGTCATGTATCCGGTCTCGCCCTAGAAGCCTGCTTGTAATTTCCTTTTGCCATTACAAAAACGCGATCGGCAAAGTTTTCTTGCCGACGGTTAGCTCTGTAACTATCACCTTTTGCTGATGGGATCTCTGTGAAGTCATTGAGAACCATGTTAGTTTTGATCAAATCTTCATCGGTCTTACCCAATTTTTTGCAAGTGGAGAGTGGCATTAAGTTTCTGATAGCTCCCTCCGTCTACAAGCATTACGGATATCGTCTTTCCGTTGATGAAGCCTTTCAAGTATAACGGTTTCAAGTGCCGATGAGGGTCTTGTGGTTTCTCAAACACGGCATCCTGCGCACCTAGGCATAGTTGTGCAAAAGTGTCTTTAGCCGATTCAGTTTTGATTCTGAATTCGGCTGGCAGAGTGAATACCATGTTGATGTCCATGGGAGGAGTGTCGTCCCGGACTATCGGCGACATCAAATCGTCAGAGGAATCTGACTCGCTGTCGGCTTGTCCCTTTCTCCTCCATTCCTTTTTTACAAGTCTCATTGGTCGTAATTCATTGAACGTTTTATCCCTTTGTTCTTCTTCTTGGCCTCTCTCATCTCTTGCGTCCTTAGGCGTTGAAGCCGTCTGCTTATTTGTGGCGGCTAAGTCGGTTGGGCACCATCGGGTTTGGGCTCCAGCGGCTTATGGATTTTACCAACCGAGTTCTCGATTGGTTCCTTCTCCTTATCTGGTTTGGTGTTCCTAGCCTCTCTTTTCTTGGTTTCCTATACAATGCTTCCTCTGGTTTAGTATCGGCACCTTGCTAATCGCTTCTTTGCCGATGGCCTTGAGTAATCCTTTGCGGTAATGCTCCATGGGGCATGACCGCGCAGATGGTAACATCATGCCTTTTTCCAAACAGAATTGCCAAAAAGGGCACCATTGGTGAGCTCCTACTGCGTTGTTCTACCGATACCAATTATTGGGCGAAGCACCATGTTTGGCTCAGACGATTCTTCCGTCGCTGGAATCTTTGCTTCGCCGATGGCTCATCCTCTCATACTTTTCAAGCAACTGGGAGAAAGTTGGCTTGGGCTTGAATGCTAGTTTTCGTGGTGGTGTTCTCTCGACTTTGTACCATCGCCCGCTTGCAACTCTCCTCTTGGCTTAACTGTTCTTGAATTTTTCCATCTTTATCGTCTTCAATTTGAAGTGAGCCGATTGTTATCTTTAGTGTTTCCCTTTGAACTAGACTCTATGTCGACTTGTCGTGTTGTAATTGGGCTTCGTCGACAATCTGCTTCCCTTGCGAGCATTGGACCATGTTGATTGGGAAGGGTTGACATCGACTTCCATGGCTGGCTCTCTGCAATTTGAGCCGAAGTCTTCGATGGTATCAGTATCTGTTGTCGAAAGATATTGCGATCGTTAGTGTTATGGGAGAAAGAATGATGCCACTTACAAGATCGCCGCTTTTTGATCTCGTCAGCCGATGGTATAGTATGCCCCTCCGGCAATCGTATTAATTTCTCTTGTAGTAGCATGTCAAACATACGGTCACATTTGGATACATCAAAAGCGTACTTGACTTCCGGCTTGTTCTTTGTCGGTTTAAGCCATGAGCATACAAGAGATTTCTTGGAACCCTTTATCCACTCGGCTATGTTTATATCTGCTTCATCTTCAGAAGCTTCGCTCGAGCTATACTCGACCATGTTTATCTTAGCTTTGTCTTTGTTATTTACTCTAATTTTATCTTTGAATTCTTTACTTAAATATCGGCTTTCTTGTGCCGATACGCGATGAAGTAGATGACTCAAATCGGTGAATTCTTGTCCGGCAAATTTTTCCTTGAGCGGGGGAATCAGCCCTTCAAACGCTAGATCGGCTAACTGGTTGTCGGGTAATACTACGCTAAAACACCGATTCCGCACCTCTCTGAACCTTCTAATGTAGTTAGAAGTCGATTCACCAAACTTTTGCCGGACAGCACTTAGGTCTGAAATCCTTAATTCCAGACTACCAGAAAAAAAGTATTCGTGAAATCTGCTTTCTAAATCGTTCCAAAAGTGGACCGAATTGGGCGGGTTCAGTAAACCAAGTAAGCAGTTCGATAAAGACAGCGAAAGCGACCCTAATTTTTAACCCGTTGACCGAAATTGCTTCACCACATCGGGCGGCGAATCGTCCGACATGTTCTAAAGTGGTGACCGAGTCATCCACGAGAATTTTGCAAAATCGAATCGTAAAGTTATGGGGATATGGCATTCGGTCAATGTAGTCTGATGCGGCTTTCTATAGCCGATAGTTTTTCCTTTGAAGCTGCGAGCCAAATTGATCTCTAAGGACCATGGAAATCTGATCAGCCCAATTGATGTTATTGGTCGATGGAACACCGGTGTTGACCAATTGTTCTCGATAAGCATCCGCCTCGAGTGCATACTCGATTCGGTTTACTTGTCTTAGCCGATGGATGCTATTGCCATGGTTCGTACCCATTGGCTTTGGCGCCGATTACCTCGAACAATGGACCAAGCATTACGGGTATGTAACTACTTTATATGGGCAGGGTTCCTAATTTGGAATGGTCCTTGGGGTCTACAACTCTATCTAATTCAATCTATTTGAAGTCGATCGAGCATAGGAAGTTGCCGAGGTGATATATCTATTTTACGCCGTCGATGTATGCATGGTAATGGAGCGACGGGTTTGGACGAGGATTTGGCGGTGTCAACACGGTTGGTTGAATTCGGCATTAGCGATGGCGCAGTGTCATTTACCTTAACCGTGCTAGTGCTTGGTGCCACCGAATACACGGATATGTTGGGAGTGGCAGAACGGATCCATCAATCCTCGGATGTCGCCGTTCTTGGGCAATCGTTTTCGCTATTTCTATCATCGGCTTTAAGGTTGTAACCAGCGATGATTGATTGATCAATGCGTGATGGACGGTTGCTCAATCATGACGGATAATTCAGCTTGAGCGGGCATGTATCGGTTTCGAGTCGATCTGACGCCACCGCCAAGTGGATTTAGCGTTGAAGCGTTTTCTGCGTAACCCCTCGTCGGGTTTTGATAGCAACTCGGCATCAACTCTTCCAATGCAGCTTTCCGATCTTCGATCTCCTTATGCCGCTTTCTGAGTCAAATCGTCCAAAGTAGGGACGATTATGGCATCGGTGCTCTCACGTCATTACCGGCGCGGTGGACTTACTGCGGTCATCTTTGTTGATTGTCCCATCTGGCGTGCCAAAAATGTGTTGGCCAAAAAAGCGTGAAGAGGTTTTTGATCGCAACACACCAGACATAACACCGGGTTCAATGTGTGCAAAGGCGTGCCAATCGATTTGACCTCATGTCGATAAGGAAAATTTATAAAATTTAATCAAGCCGATCCCAAGATCGAATCGGCTAAAACAAACGTCGACGTTAAAACCGATTAAAAGGGTAACTAGACTAGTCGATTAAGACTAATCCAAGGGTAAAAGGTAGATCGATTACGAAAAGCGTCTTGCGACAAAGACAGAACAAATCAAACTGAAAAAAGCCAATGAGCGATCAAACAATCGGCGATGGCGAACTTTATTTGATCGATGTCGACTTACGAGAGGAAGGATTACAATGCTAAAAGACTAAGAACTATGAAAAGTAAAACTGGTAGATGTGTTGGTTGATTGTGGATTGTAGATGCCCTCAAACCAGACCCATGGCGTGCCTTATATACCCGCTAGCCGATCTGAGTCCCGATCCAATACGACAATGTAATCCGAATCGGCTTTGTAGTTTCCTATCTGGACTCTGTTTCCAAATTTTATCCATACGCTATTCGAGGCTCCCGTACGTTATCCAAACCTTCCAAAGGCGTTTCGTGTTGTATTCAAACTCCTCTCTTTCAGCCAATTCTTCCAGCAATTTCCAAAAATTGGTGCAAACAGGCACATTGTGCCATGTCGGTTTAAGTATTATTCTATTGGACGTGTGATATTGGGGATGTTGCCACCGTCGGTTTGTCTCCATAGACGACAAAAGGACGAGCAGCGAGTGTTGACTGTCGGTGAGGATCCGGTACGTACAATTATTTTGGAGAAAAGAACTAGATTTGATTTATTTATTGGGTACACATACAAAATTATTATCTTGTTAAAACATTATGCTTCAGAGTGGGGTTCCTCTGGTAAGGAAAAAAGTACAGTAACAACATGCATACATATTAACTACTCTCCAATATCAAAATGTTCATATGTTCCATGTCAGCGTATGTTTGAAGTGGTGGCATCAATAGCCGGGTGAGGCAAGCGGGAAGATTGCCGTGCTCGGCGTCATGGGCGCGCTCGATGAGCGGCATAGCATAGTATCAATTCAGTGTACGTGCTCAGTGTCGATGAGCAAAGTTGGCTTGTACTGCAACCATTGCATCCCAAAGCGGTTGGGTGTTTTTGAGCGGCTTGGCCAACGGTGTGAACAGAAATTCAAAGAACTTATCCAGTCTCTTCTTCATGCCTGATGCCAATGCTACTGTGGCCAATGAGTCCTTGGACACGTGGAGGATCTGTTGGATTTCATTAGTGTACATGTCCATCGTTACCTCCTCATCGTCCTCCAAGTCCGACAAAGTGAAACCCAACTTATCAGTAAGGGAGTCTATCAGCTTCATAGATTCCACAGCGGGAGTAGTAAATGCAGGTAGTGTCGGCTGCGATGGTAGAGGAGGGAGTTCAGATTCCGCAGTCAGTAGATCGGCCAAAATATTGGTCACTTGAATGGAAGGAGAGAGTGCAGGCTACGAAAGCAAATTGGTTAGAAATTGTCAATGAGAAAGAATCACGAATCGACTAAAGCACAGATTTACCTTATCATTGGCTGATCCGCTTGGTGAATGATCGGTCGATCCTTCTTTAGTAGGGGAACCTTTATTGGTTACGACCTTCTTAGTAGCCCGACCACATTTTTTCTCTATTGAATAATCGACTAAAAAGTTGGTCAATGAAAATAGTACAAACATAAAGCAAGCCTTATGACTTAAAATTTCTTGGGTTATTGCTTCTCTAGATGGGACAAGGAGTGAGATTGAGCTCCCAAAGTGCCCGATGAATAGCGATAAGTGCTATGCCGATGGTGGAGTTTTGATGTAGTGCAAGACACTTGATGACTCACCCACGGGCCTTTTCCTTGCCGACTTAGCCTATGAAATGAGAGGAATGCTCAATTAGTAAAGTTCAAGGGTATTCAAGTTGTTTTAAGAAAAAAAGGTCTGCGTTAGCCGATACCTCACCAAGAATATCTGGAAGGCTTGTGTTAGTACAGCCTCGTGTATTAGTATCACTACTAGAACTCGAGCTACTGCTAGCATTGGTCATTTCTGTCGACACATTAGGAGATTTTGGAAGAATTTGGTGATGACAACCTATGTAGTTCTTTCTGCAGAATACAACACTGTAGAGATAGCCAACCACCAGGTAGAAAAATTCCCTGCCCTCCGAGTATGCAGATAAAAATACGGCAAGGTCTGAAGTTGAAGGTCATCAACTAGATGAAGGACGATGATGGCTCTGGAAGCGCTGCGAATGTGTTCCCTTAGTTGAAGCCGATTGAACAACTGAAAGTTTGGGGGGATTTGCCCAAATCTAAGCTACCTACCGTACATCGATAGGTGATAGAACTCATAAGACGGTTGGAAAGTGCTATTCTTGGTATTGAAGCCGACAGACAATACGCTTAAGGAAAGGAAGATTTTATATAAGTTGAGCGTACTTTCAAGCATGCTAATACTGTCAGCCGACAGATGAACAAATGATGGACATGGATACTCGTTGGCTTCCTTGTAACTGAGGAAGTAACGCTGGCTAAAGTCTTCACTATACAGTTGGAGGAAAAAGGCAAGATACTTTCTTGAGCCGATGGGGTTATCTTTACCTCATTGCCAAAACAAAGGATAAATCTTTCCCTGAAAGATCGGTTATTCCTGTACTCAACGTTTTGGCCTTCTAGGGTTTCTTCTAAGGGGAAAGAAATCATCTCAAAAGAGTCAATCTTGAATGATCGGCTAAAAGCGGCAATAAAGCCAAGTTTGAACAAACCAAAGAGGACCGCCTCGTTCTTGACTATACATGACTCCATTCTGTGAAAAGCCAACTACGAATGATGTGCATCATCTGGTATATGACTCAAGAAACATTTTACCTAATTGTAGCCGATGACTTAGTACCAATTTTTAGTCAACACTTGGTAAACATGGGTTAGGTTCAAGAGAAACTCCATAAAATATAAATCAATCTAGCCAGAGATTGAGGAAAGCAATATGTTCTTTGTCCGATGCTAGGCCGGTGCCTCTGTTGTTCTTGATGTACTTGCTCCATCCTTCTCTCTTGGAGAGGATAAGCTTGTGTTGAGGCTTGGTGCTAAAAGCCGATATCTGCTCCCAGTTGGGCCTTGAACAGTAGAGTTGTGTCACGTCTAGGAGCGTTAGGCCCATTAGACCCATTCTAAACATAAATGCATTAAGTGTGTCTGACCAGAAATAACAGGCCATGGCCACTAAGGGCTTGTTAGCCTTTGGATCGGCTAGGGATAAGTGAAGACACTCGGCTACTCCCATCCTTTTCCACTCTACCGTTTTTTTGGCTGCTATATGATTGTACTAGTTTTTTCATTCTTTCAATGTTGTCAATTAGTCCCTAAAACTCTTACTCCATCACTTCTATGTTATACTCGAGAGCCGACTAAGGAAGACGAGGTATCTCTTGCTCTATAACGACCAATGGGTCAATATTACCTAGTGGTCCTAAATAATATTGGTCGTTACTATTGAGTATGGAGATGAATACCTAGCTGGGATCCATTGAGCTGACCTGAGAGATTGTGCAAGCTGACAGAGGTTGCTGAGCAGGAGCTTGAAGTATGAAAGGCAAAGATGAAACCGACAGTAAAGGGTCTGAGAGCTTGAGCACGTGAATATGATGGGTGAATGAACCTCATATTTATAGGGGGTAAAAAGGTGAAAAGGCAGGAGGTGTTTTTAGTGGGTTGTGAGCAGTTATTAATGAAGATACGCATCTCAAGATTTTATGGTTCCATACATAGAGCGATTACCAACAGACGACGGTTCGAGTATTATGCTAAGCCAATCAACATTGAAGGCGATGAAGAAGATTTTGAAAGATAACTTGCTATCTCCTAAAAATAGGGGCATATGTTAGCACCCAAATTTGACAAGGCATAATTAATTTGTCGCTAAAGAATAAAATAGATATTTCTCGGCGATATCGCTTAAAAAAGGAAGATAGGATTATGACCATGTAGATTCAAAGATGATATTTTATCTATACAAAGGCTGATTTGAATTATGGTTGGCAATACATTGGAGAAGGATATGATCGGTGATACACTATAAAAATAGGATCGAAAAGCAAAAAAACAATAATCCAATCAATCAAACAACTCGCATCTACTTTTATTTATCTTTTCTCATCAACTAGGATTAGCTTCGTAATTTAGAATCTTTCTTGTAATCCCGATTTTGATCAACAAGTTGTGCATCGCCGATTGTTGATCTTCCTCGATTACACCAGGTTTAGTTTTCTCCGATCTTGTTGCGCATCGTCTTCTTCTGAGAAATCTACCTTTACCATCTAATCAGCCTTAATCGTCTGTTTAGACTTATCTTTACTCTTGATTTGATCAACAATTTATAGCTGTTTTGACCTTTGTCGATTGTCACATTATATTGGCTTTGAGCATATATTTTCTATCTATCTTGCCGATTGTAGGATCAAATCGGCCAATACGCATCTCGAAGCTCATTAACCTAGCGTTTTCTTGTGTTTAAGCCAATCAATCCGTCGTCACATTTTCCGCACAACAAGCACTTTAGTTTTAAGAACAATTATGCCCTTGTGTAAATAGATATGTCATATTGTATAGATATGATGGCAATATTGTGATTGTGCGTGCTAGCCACTAATCGTAGAACTAATACGGTATGCATATGAGATCCTCTGAAATTCTACACCAGAAGGGAGGTCTAGGCAATCTGTCTTGTGTGGTGACTCTTTCTCATCACTTGCAGGTATGAGTTGGTACAGTCTGACCTCGCTATCCCAAAATATAGCGAGCTCTCGGTGATCAACCTCAGAAGGTTGCTTGCGCACAAGGGGATAACGTTTATGGACTTGCAGAAGCAGATAATCGAGAGATCACCCGGCCCCCAAGAGGATGCAGACAGTAGACACCATCTCCTAATGAATGAATTCTTTCCTTGTATTAATCCTACCCTATTCTTCAATAGCCAGCCACCTTCAATTCGTCTTTGTGCCGTGTATAGCGTTTTATATTGTTGGAAAGATAAGATGTTGTTGATGTTATACGAGAAGTTATTCCAATTTGTATCTTAGTTATCTTTCACTCACATTTATCTATTAGAAGCGTGTACACTTAGTTAATATTTTGTTCGTGGAAGAACCATTGTTATTCTAAGCACTAACAGAGAATAGTAACGTTTGCGTAAAGACTTATTTGCCAGATTAGTAATAATTTAATTTTATTTGAAAGCCTTATCTTTGTTGAATATTTATTTTAATTCTTTATTATAGAACATGTATGGCATCCAATGGCGGAGGAAGAGGAAATATGTCTTGTAGATCGTGACCATTGCAGAAAATAATGCTCACATAGTTGGCACAGGAAGAGTTGCGATCATCCTCTCTTATGGGTACCAGAGTAGTCACATAAGATCGATGCTCTGCTTTGCCTCGAATCCAAACGTACACTTTTGAGTTTTTTTTGGATATCCGCTCTAACGGGTTTCATGTAAACTAAGAATGAGAATGACGTTGAATACTACACATGGTTA